>CAUJRU010000604.1:0-68440 GCA_963277665.1 Viscum album
TGAATGAAAATATTTTTGATATGATTAAATTGTATACCTTACCCTAAATCATGGGTATTATGGAGGGTATTTCATTTATATGTTTTCTTTCAACCATTATGGTCAGTTTTTCATCTATTACTTCAATTTTCACTGGTTCTAATTTTATCTCTTATTCAATAGTCAAGTGATGACTATTTGGTCAAAATTTATATTCCCAGTGTTTTCCCTTCAGATAGTATTTATATATAGATCTTCCAAAAATATAAATAGTATTCAGTCATAATTAACAAAGTAAATCAACAATTAGAAAAATAAACCATGAAAACAAAACTCATGTATACATTTACCACTGATAATCCTTTCCATTCATTTATAAGTATTTTATTTACATTCTCATGAAAAATATAGACTGTAATAGCCTCTCCATAAATTTTTTCTTTACTATCAATTATATTCGTAACATTATTTTATAACTTTTTATCCACAAGAACCTTTAATGTTAGTAAAAGAGGAATTTGAATGGGTGGGGTAAAGGTACTTTGTTAAAATCTTTTCAATTGGATGGTTGATTCTTAAGATCGTTTGGTTTTTTCCTTCCATTTAAAACCTTCCCTCTATCCACATGTAATAAATTTATTTGGTTTATAACATTTTTCATTAATTCTTAATGGTTTTTCATGAAAAACAAATTGGAAATAAATACCTCTTTATCAAAAAAAATTTACAAGATCTAACAGCCATTTGATAAATGTTCCCATATCTTTGTTGGTTGTATTAACATCTGCATCATCAAGTGGAATATATAGATTAGTTCTTGGCTTTTGAGTTATGTTAATCACAACTCTCACATAAGCTATTGGAAGTTTCATGTTGTTCAAAATATCTCCTTGGATATTATATATGGTACCCCACAAAATATGATAATGGGTGGGTTATTATAGAAATAAATCACAATAATTTTCCTATAGAATATTTGTATAGGAAAGGTATCTGTGTCTGCCTAATTAACATTTCATAGAAACAATTATGAAAATATTTATTACCTCTTCTAAGACATCTATTCATGGGGAACGACTCACATCAAATCTGGTAGGGGAGAGCGGTCTTCATGTAGACTGACTGAATGGCCCTAAGGCCTTCTTTTTTATTGATTTTCGGATAACCCCCCTTTTAAGGGATGAGGGAGAACCCTTATAAGTCCCATAGGCTTTTAGTAATTACATTGATCATAGGCTTGGAGACATAACATGACTCGTAGGTCTTAAGGAAATCAAACAGACTCTGACTACCTGAATGGCACGAAGGCCTTCTTATTCTTTTTTTCTCTTTGATTCATTCCCATTTCATTTTCTAACCAATCTAAATAAAAGTTAATTTTTATCATGAATATTAGGTTATCATCCCTACAACTCTTCTATTTTCATATCTTTATCCCCTTATTCATTTCTTATCTCAAATTATGTTCAGGGTGACACCCCAAAACCCGCTCCTCTTACATGACCATATAGTTCTAGCCACATCAAGGCCACTGATAGTAGTTGTTCATTGGGTAAACCTGGTGATAATATTTGGGGCTAACATGGATAAAAATTTAGGAATATATATAATCATTATTATATAATACATATTTAAAGAAAAATAATTTTTTATTATCTACTATTAAAATTTCTTCCCACACTTGTGTGTGTTTTCAACTATTAGTATCCCTTCATTATTTACAAAAACCTCCTTCCATAGCACATGACATGGGATGGAAGTAGATTTGGGTTTGGATTCATCAATCTACATATAAACAAAGGAACATAATTATGTTGTTTTTTCATGTCACAAAAAAGTATTATACTAGATTTATAATATGTTCGATTTTTTCAAGTTAAGTATACCCCATCCTTTCTTTATGAATTCGGTATGCTGGTTTTTTGGAATGTTTCTTATTTTTAACACTCAGTTTTGGTTTCATAAATTAACTATTATTAATCAAAATGGTTAATACATGTATTTTCAAGTAACATATTACCAGTCACAATGTACATAAAAATATGTATCATCATGACGACCAATAAACATATCTCATGCTTGTTGATTATCTGGTGTAAATACATATATGGTGAGATTGGGTTTATTTTCCATTAGAATCATTGAGATAAAACTATATAATTAATCTACGAATGAATTTGTGATCATTTATAGTGATAAATAATACTAGTTTCATTCAGGAGTAATCTATTATAAATTCACTCTACAAGGGATAATAAATAATAAGTTAACATTTTGTTATTTTTTTTTTAGTAAAATAAATATTGTATATCATAATGTTTCCCTAGGATCTTCCTAAATCAGGTACTTAACCATCGACACAACATTGTGCCACAAATATATATCAATCAGAATACACCTATGAGTGGTGAGTGCAATGAAACTACTAAACATGGCATTGTTGGGGTCAACAAGATAGTCTTTTGCGTTCTATCCAACCTCAAATTTGAATCCATTTTCTCTCCTTAATAATTTTTTCTAACAATGTCACACTACAACACTCTTATTTTTTCTATGACATTAGATCTTCATTATCTACCATTTACTTGTCTTCAATACCATAAATGTATTATTCCTTTGGATTGGTAGCATTGACATATGAAGAGGATTGTTGTTCCTTGGCATTAGGATTACAAAAATGTTTAGAAACTTATTGTTCCTTAGGATGAGAGCATCATCATGTGCAGAAGTTATTATCTACAGGAGTGGTTGTACATTTAATTTATATAATGTAAACGAAGTAGTGAATATAATATAATATGAGGTAATCCAATGTATATTACAAAAAAAATAAAACCTGATTATTGAACTATTTTTTGAGATGTTAAAGGGATTTGACCCCTATATTGAGTATTAAAATCCATTCATTTTGGTATCCCCCCACATAAATGACCTTGTCTATATAGGGACAACTGAAAAATAACAGTTACATCTCAATAAAAGGGTTATCCTTAATTGAATTGACATATAACCCTTTAATGGTTTTGGTATTTATTAGTTTTGGTTGAGAACCGAATAATTGACCAGTTTCAGTTTGTAGAATCTGGAACATAAAATATTGGTTCTTCCTGTGATTCCATTATAAAATTTTCATCTTCTTAACCTGACGTAGTGAAATACACATTCATTAATCCCAATTAATATGTTTTAACTATATTCATGTTATCAACCAACTTTCATTTAAAAATCAATAATTAGATTTTTATATAATCCAACTCCCATATTTTTCTAATGATGCCAACGTATCACATATTTTAATAAATTGGATTTATGTCCTTGGTACTATATACAAGAATCACTTTATCCACGAGTGAAACTCTACTATTTTTCATGTTACTATGTTCATCATGTTCATTGTTATATAATGTATAACCACTAGTTACATAACTAATTTAAGACAATACATGCACACATGGTCCTATGAATAGCCATAAAAGTTTTTCCGAAATTGAATTCTTATTTTCAGTTGAATCCATCAAAATATGGTATTGAAAAGATATTATAAACTATTGATTAGGTTTATTTGATATCCAAATTTATTCACTTGGTGGATTCAAATACCTAAGAATTACTTTGTGGGTTGAAAACATGGGGGAACCTCTAAACAATTATGAAAAATGTAAAGGTGGGCCTGCTCCCAATTTGTAATAAGGAATGTGACATAATCTATTCTATAAATTTATTCACTAACAAGCTACCAGTTGTGAGAATATTTTTCTATATCAATGATACTAACAACAGATATATAGATGATATAGAATTCAATGTATTCCTCAAAAATATATCATTTTGTAGTATAATATTCTGGCAGAAATATATTTTTGAAATACCCTTTAAAAATCATCATATAATGTTCAATGGATAACATCCATATATATTGTACATGACCAGATAGTCAAGTATTTTTTACCAAGTTAACCATCGTAGCAATGAATATTGGGGGGAAGAACATCTCGAATTCACATAATTTGATAGCAATTTTATTTTACATAGTTATAAATTTTTTTGGGTCTATAACATTGTTGTATATATCTTTGAAAAATAAGTAGATCTTGGTTAATTTACGATAAACATTATTAGAAAAAAAAAGTAGTGTAATGATTCGGGAATTTGATCTTTCATCAAATCCTGATTGTCTTGTGAGTTAATACCCATTAAATTTAATTCATTTATTGACATGATATTTTTGATATTCAACAAAAAAATATATGGGACCTTTACACCATTCAATAAGGTGAGAAACTAATATCACTCTAACCTAGAAAGAGTGTAAGTAGATGGAGGAAGAAAATTCCATCTTCACCCTTCACTAAATCCAACTCTTCATGTATTCCCATGTTAATCTTATCAATCTTATCTTTAATTCCATTAATCATTTTCCTAGTGCATTTAGTAATGTGAAAATGACATTATCACATACATTTTATTTCACATGCATGATATTAAGAATATTTTTTAGATATAAACAATTCCAGTATGCTAGTTAAAAAATGGATCACTTTTTCCAACCAGTTTTTGTATGGTTTCTCAAAAACGTTTTACCAAATGTTGTATATATATATTTTATATTCTTAAATAGTTCAACACCTATTAGTGGATATGGTGTAGTATGTTATTCTAAACCCTAATCAAATGATGTCATCCAACAACAGTACTTATTTCACCGAAGTATAACTATGTTATTTCCTATAAACACGGTCTTTTGATGAATGTTTCCACCTAATTGACTATATAAATTTTTCAAAAATGGGACACCAATGAGTTACTTTAATTATATAGATGGAAACATTTTCATAAGAAGTAATGTTATTTATTATTCCTTAAAACATCGTTTTCAATATGAAATCATCATTTCTGTAATAATCATATAATGTAACAATTGAATCCCACCATAATTTCAAATAATTAATTAATGGATCCAAATAAAAATCAACATCATTACATGGTTGTTTTGGTACTCATATTAGTAGATATGACATAATTTATTTTCATTTAATCCAAAACTACAGTTGCGAGTATAATTTACCAATATAATTTCCCATGTATTGTGAGTTCTTCTTTGAAAATCAAAAGGATTCACTCCATATATAGATAGAACAATGTAGAGGTATCCCCGCTTATTTCCAAATTTAGGATACTCTTGATCAATTCATTACTATAGAGAAGAGTATATTGGCTGATGAATTTTATTTTATTTATGTCATGTATCCACATGCCACATCAATTTTCTTGCAGTCTTCTCAATTCAATATAGCCTTATAAGCCTTGGAATTATTAGAAAGTATCATATTGCATTTATAGGTCCTGAATCAAAATTATTGAATCAAGAATCACAACACTTTGGGTTGTTTTTATGTGACTTGTCTTCCTTGAGAAAAAATATATAGTCCTTTGGACATGAATAAATTCTTTCATTGATAATACCCATTGAACTTAGCATTCATTTAACATCATATGTTCGGCAAGGAAGGTATTTATCTTATGGGAGAATATTTGTTAACAGAAAAAGTAGTTCATTTAAACTATCATCACTCAATATATTTACAACATTTAAATTATACATTTTTAGTATGAAAACAAGTGTTATATATTTAGTAAAAATAGTATACAGTTGCATATTTTCACAATTGTTTAACTTCTCAAACAATCTTGGAAAATCATGAATCTCAAATTAAATTGTAATTAATATTTTTTCAATACAATATTCATCATAATTCCAACCTATAATCACATCCCCGATAAGTTATTTATTATTTTACATAGTTATGATCATATAATATGATCCATAAAATGATCTATTATCTTATTCACAATCTAATTTCATTTTTTCCATGTGTTTAGTCCACCATTTTTAACTCTGATATAGTTTGTGATCGATCAGGTGTTATTCCAACAGCTATGGACTAATTTTTCTGGAATAACAACAATATAAAAAATAAGTATTTTAATGGTTCATTTTCATGATGTTTTTCAAAGTTGGTCGTCACTTTCAGCACATCCTCACTCTCTTTTTTCATACAATTAGAATCCCATTATTTTTTGTCCATATCCTTCCTATTTGATTTGGAATAATTTATATTTAACAAAATAAAGAGAGTAAAACCCATTTCATACAAAAATTCATCTTATGATCAAAATATTAGTGTTGTGTAAGATTATTAATGGTTATTACTTTAAATAATTGAATTAGTTTATTAATGGTTATGATTTTCAATATGGGTTATCATTAATATTTTCTATATTATATAAACCTAATATACCATATCTGTCATTAATTTACATACCAAGATAGACCACTCTCCTATCAGAACCCAACATATAGGTGATCAAAATATGACCTTTGATACAATGATTCAAAATTATCTATCTATATAAATTATTAATATCAGTTTTTATAAATAAAATTTCAGTTGGCCAGATTTAAATTTTTATTTCTCACCATTTGGGAAAAAATAATTCCCATTTTTTAGTTTCCTGAAAAAATATATATTGAAAGATGATACTCTAATAGTCACTAAATAGTAAATAAAAAAGTTAAAGATATTTTTTAAAAAGATATTTTAGTTTTAATCCATGTGAGTGGGAGGGATTCTGGGAAGAAAATGGGTAGATTTTCTTGATTTCAATCCATAGGAAGGGGAGGGATACATGAAACAAGGAATTGATTACCAGCTATACACCGCCAAAAACACTGCCAACTTATCATTTACATTCACTTCCTTACATGATAAGTGGGAAGTGATTTTGTGGAGAATGACAAGGAACACCATAAAATTATAATTAGAAATAATGAAGAATGAATGAAAATGAATGTGAATATGAGGGAGAGAGTGAAAGAAAAATGGAAAAAGGTAAGATAGATGAGATGGAACATGGGAATAGAAGGGATACTTGGAACTTGGATCTGATTACTAGATGTGCATCATTAAATCTATGACTACATACCATTTATATTCACCACCTTACATGATTGTAGGTAGGTTTTTTGTGGGGCACAACATGGAGCTCCTTGAAATCAGGGAAATAAATAATGAAGAATGATTGTAAATAAACATGAACATGAGGGAGAGGATGAACCAACAATGGTGAAAGGTAAGAGAGATTGGTTGGAGAATCATTGAGCTAGATAGAGGACAAATAAGATCTATTTCATGAAAAAAGTTTAAACCATTTGAAAAAACTAAAAAAAAGATTTTTAGAGGGGGAAATAGATCACACGTGATCACATTTTTTTATTATAATATATGATTATTATTTAAAAACAAAAAAATAGACAAAAATTAAACTAAGAAAAATATAGTAATAAATTTTTTAAAATTTAAGAAAATGTTTAAAAAAATGACTGTAATTTTAATTTCACTTCATTTTGTTTTGATGTGAAATTTAGTTAAAGAAAAAAATGATTGTAATTTCTCTCCATATTATGTGTTGACAATTTTTAAAATAAAATAAAAGAAATGTTTTGGAAATCTGACAAAAATAAACGTTATTAAAAATATAGTTTTCTAATACTCAATTATTCCAAATAAAAAATATTATATATTTAAATTGTATCTCCATTTTTAAAATGAATATATATATTTGTTATATATATCTATATATATCTATATATATTTCTTAAAAAATATTAATATAATTATAAATATATCTATTTATAAATATCATTATATAATTAATTATAAAATTATATTTATTTATATATAATTATATAAATATGGGTTCATAAATATATATTTATAAATATATTTATATTTATATAAATTTATATATATATGAATATATTCAATATATAACCAGTAGGAGGTAAGCCCCACCCCCCTTATTTTATTATACCAACAAACCTATCTTATTTTCTAAGAAGAGTGGTATCCTATTACATGACCCTATAGGCGTAGGGGAAATAATCTGCAAGCCCAAAGGCCTTATATTTTTAGGATTTTTTGGAAATTATCTCTTTCAAGGGATGAGGGGGAACCCATAAATAACCCATAGACCCAAGGAACAAGGCTTGTAAATTACCCAAAGTCCTAGAGGAAAAATTCCCTAACATGAACTTTGAAGGCCCAAGACCTAACTACACATAGGGTCTAACCCTCCCCATTATCTA
Organism: Viscum album; assembly: GCA_963277665.1. NCBI lineage: Eukaryota > Viridiplantae > Streptophyta > Magnoliopsida > Santalales > Viscaceae > Viscum > Viscum album. The sequence continues at coordinate 8,126 of CAUJRU010000604.1, forward strand.
CATATTTGAAGGCATATAGATCCCCAGCCGCATGGATGATCAGCTAGCATTTCCCCATACAGAGCTTAACATGGCCTCGTACCGATGTCCAGTGACAAACCCTCTCTTTTATCAAATTTAGTTAGCTCTTCTTTGGTGGACGCAACTTGATTTGAATCCCCTTTTTGGGCCTTCTTCAATGTGGTTGGCCCGGGATACTTCTTTAGTCTAAATTGAGGGATGGATTCCTAGTGGCATGAAGTCCATTGGTGCCAAAAAGGCCATGTGACCTGAAGACCTTTGGTGGCCCGAAGGCATTGGTGGCCTGAAGGCCCTGAGACCCGTAGGCCCAAACTAGTGGCACAAAGCCCAAATCAATTCAATTGTTCTAGTTTCTATTGTAGCACACATTACCTGCTAAAGTAATTGTTATAGTACTTCTACAATATCCTAGAAATTAACCCATACTAGTTTTAATATTGGATCTTTTGAATTCAATGTAGGAGCCTCTACCACTTGGGTACATGCTTGTTGGCACCCAGGGGTAATAGAATCGAATACGTCCAGCCCGTAAACCCAATTATTCTAACCTAGAGGGACCAATACCACTTGAATCCACCATCAAGATGACTCCAAAATTGATACCACCATTATACCTTCGGTCCCCTATGGCTCAACCCCGCCGTGACTCACCATATTTCATTCTGTTGACACGCTGTATAATTCCCTGAGCCCAAGCTACTGGATTCAACTCATATAAATGATGTGTATTTTTTTTATAAAACAAACATAATAAATACACTAAATTTAAATTAAATACTAGGATCAGTTATCAGTATATGTTTTGGTGAATTAGAAACCAATAATACATTCCAACAAAACTATAAAAAATTTATAATTTAATAAGAGAAGATTCTTCAGGGTACTTCTTTTGTAAAATAATTACATTGCAGCAAGATTTTAAAACCTGTAAAATTGAATACTATATATAGTGTGAGAATTATATATGCTATGTAAGGGTGTTTTGAAAAACATTTATGAAAACATTTAAATAATATTTTCATGAAATAATATTTTTTTAATATATTTTATTACATAAAATTCAAAGTAGATTTCTAAATCATTTAAAATCAATATAAAATCTAAAATACATATGTCATAAATTAATTATATTTGTAAAATCATTTTTGAAATATCCTTAGAAAATAATAATTTTCTTATTGATTATTCCATAATACTTGGTATACCATAATTTAAAACCATAATATAAGTCCACTGGACATAACTCATATGGAACAAATTTACCTTAATTATTATTAGTTCACTCCCCATATCATAGCATTCAAAAGACAAGTTCCATTTTCTAAAAAAATTTCTATGGAATTACCTTTCTTGTTTCAAGTCCAAAAAAATTCTAAATCACATACATTGATATTATTTATTTTAAAGAAAATAATTTTTCTTATAACATGTCATAGAATTTAAATTAAAAGTGTTTTGTATAACCATTTAAGATAATCGCATACATGTAATAACTATTACTGTTTGAACTATATAATAGTGTGAATAATGAAATAAGTGTGAACATGAACTCGTAATATGAGGAATGTCACATATGAGCTATATGATGGCCACACCTATTCATTCCTGACATGTTAGAGGATGAAAATGCACGTTTTCACATAAAAGAATTTCTTTAATCGTAATTGCATATAAAATGACTATAATTATCAAGGAACACATGTAATTTTATAAATAAGGTGATTACAAGAAATAAACTTTTACATAAATTTTAGCAATTAATTTGATGGTTGAAAATACCCTTTTTTGATTCTGTAAATAAATAAAGAAGATTAGATATACTTAAACATGTGTATTCATATATATTTATATGTATATATCAATTGAAAACATTTAAAACATGAATCCCTTTCTACCGTCATTTTAAAGAATTCTGTTTTTTAAAATAAAACCTGAATCACATCTATTCATAAAATTGATGATTATATATGTGTACACACACACAGAGATATATATATATATCTGTGTGTGTGTGTGTGAAACAATAATTTGATGAGATAAAATAAACCCTTACAAAACATCGGTTTTTTAAATTAAGTTTAATATAAGTACCCATTATATATATATATTATGAAATGGATTGATAAACATATATATATATGCATGTAGACACACACACACACACACACACACACACACACACATATATATATATATCACCTTTGTAAAATAATAATAATTTGATGGACTAAAATTAACCCATACCTGATTTAGTTCAAAATAGGGGTTATGGGCTTCTAGAAAATTGAACAGCCAGAATTTTAACTCTTGGGAAGAAGAGGGTTGAGTAACATTGGATGAAATAAGGGTTATATATATACATTTAATATAATCCATGTTTCAATTAGCGAAGTTTATAATTGAAATCTGAGTTGACTAAAGTATTCATAAAAATTATTGATAATTGATTTAAAATCATAAAATAATTGGATTGATAGATATATATATATATATATTGTAAGGGAAGCCAATACAAAGATAGGGATTTGGTTTAAATATACAATACAATAACCAGAATTATTGGAAGGACCCAAACCAGATGGGTCCATGGTCGACAAGGATGTAAATGGAGGAGGAGAAAAGGGGAATCGACCTAGTGGATCATAGGTTCTAGAAGAAGAACAGTGAGGAAGAGGAAAAGGTTTTACCCAAGAGGAAAGGTGTCATGACCCATTCCCCAAGGCTTATGTCATGACTACCCCAAGCTCGCCTTCCATAGGCCAGGGGATGGCGACTGGCACCAAAGAGGTATTTCCCTAAAACTGGGAAGGCATTGCCTTTTTAACCTGTGAACACACACAGCAAGATACAAAAATGAGTAAACTATATAACCAACAAGTGATTACAGTATGTAAAAAGGGTCTATAATACATGCTCAATGGAAAAGTGAAAGTACAACTGAAAAACAAGTACAAAAAAAGTACATCTGAAAAACAAGTACAACTGAGGAAAAAGGAAAAACAGCTACTGGGTTGTCCTCCGGGTTCCTACCTGAAGGGTAGGTACAGATCGCATCCTCATCACTCCTTGTCCATCCATCTCCTCCATGTACCGAAATTCCGTATGGTCTACCTCCAGTTACCGTCTGGTCCTGGTACCCTCAGCCACGATCAGCGTTGTCCGTCGCCTGTATCCAACACAACGAGGTGTGGGCATAGCCCGTGAAGGGGTGAGTGTAATGATACTCAGTAGGGACCCAGAGACCCTCCAAGTCTCTCAAAATCCAACAAGTATAAACCATAAAGAAATAAATAGATAACCTTACATAGGTATATGCCCACACATATATGTAAGTTATCAAGTGATCAATCTCAATCATGAGGAAAACATAGAAAACAATGACTCAACTCAACCAGGATTTTATTCACATTATTGAAAATTCAGCTGCTAGAGAAATCATGCTCAATCGAGTACAGTGGGAATGCCACATCACGAAGAGGCGCTTCCCACTAACCTTGGACTATTGAGTTACTCATCATGTCAAGTATTGTGGGTTTGTTGCGTCACATAGAGGCGCTCCACACTGTGGTTCTACCGCCACACCAAGGTGTTCCCCCTCATAGCTTGCATAGGTACTCCTGTTGTTGAGTACCATGGGTTTTGCACATCACCAAGTGTGCTCCTCCACCATGGGATTGCCACCACAACTAGGTGCTCCCCACTGGTCCAGTTGAGTCACTCTGAGTCAAACGGTCAGTAGTCATCAAGTCTCAGACAGCTACTAGGTTCCCATACAAAAGATTTCTCATCTCCAGAAGATCCTCTCCACAAGCTAATGGTCGATGATACACTATCAAGAAGTCCCATGAAGAAGTTTCTCAAAGGTCTTCCATGTCATAGACATCTCAACGCAAAAGACAGTGTGTCAATCGGGCTCCTGGTCTATGAGTTATTAGCATTTTAGTCCCGGGGGCCAGGTTGGATTCGGGCATGATTCAACATGACCATATCTCAACTATACCCCAAAATCTAATGGGGAATACTCAAAGGTACCTTCATGCTCCATGATTACCAGTGCCACTGACGGTTCGTCAAACGCATGTCCGGTGCCAAAGATATGGCCCATAGAAAGTAAAGGGTCGTAGTGGGCTCGGGTCTGGTGTGACCCGGTCGGACCGACCCGGCCCAACCCAGTCTGAGCCAACCTGGTTTGGGTCAACCTGACCTAACCCGTTGGTTTTGTCCCAACATGTTAGGCGGGCCATCCCGTTATGTTTGTTCAGGCCCGCTCGGCCCAGACTAGCAGGCCGTGAGGGGTCGCGGAGGGCCGCTAGGGCGCGGACCGGACGCAGGTCGGTGAAAGGGAGGTTCGGGCCAGAGGGTGCCGCAAGGGGGAATCTCGGCCTAGAGGTCAGGGCTGGTTCAGCCAGGGTGCCGTGAGGGTGTGGGTGGCTTGGTTGGGGCTCCACAAGGGCATGGGACGATTCGTCCAGGGCGTCGGGAGGGGTCGGTAGGCCAGTGCGCCTGGGACGGCTCGGGAGGCCAGTGGGCCGGGTCGGCCAATGGCGGCATGGGGTGTGTGGAGGGCACATTACGGTAGAGCCACTATGTGCGCAGGGTGCATGGGGTGCGCAGATGATGAAGCGGCGAGGCGTGTAGAACACGGAGCTGCGGGGCGCGTGGAGGCCCCGGGGGGATTGGCCGGGGTCTTCTATGAGGGATCGGGCAGCTCGGTCGGGGTTTCCATGAGGGCGCGATGGGGAAGCGGTGCCGCGGAGTGATTCTGTGCGTCGTTTCCTTATTCATGCCTAGCAGTTGTGATGGCCTCCATTCTTGTGCTCCTCCACGTTGGTTTTTTTCCTTCTCCATTATGAATAACACCAAAGGAGATCGTCAGAGGGGTCGGGCCATGTTAGTTATGCCCTAACCCTCCGCGTTTAGAGTGGTAGAAAACAGCTCTGCTTTAATCATGAATGAAGAATGAGTATAATAATATAAATGATTTAATAATTTGATAACAACCCCCTACCTTGTTAGTTGTTTATCGACAGATTCGCGAGGAAGAAGACGAATCGTTGGGAATAAATGGACATCGGTGTCGTCGGCGTTTTCCTTGATGGTCGGTTTGTGCGCCGGTTCTTCATAGTTAAAGAATTCCTATGTCATAGGAAGTCCCGAGGAAGAAGGTCAAATTCGAGGTCGAGGTTCTTCATCGGTGGAGTGCGTTCTTCGTCGGTGGAATGCGTTCTTCGTGGAGGAAGCATTCTTCGTCGGATTAGATTTTTCCCAAGAGATCCTCCAAATTCTCTAAAGCCAAACCTTTCCCCAATTCCACCGCAAAGGAAAAGAAATATCCAACATCAAAAAAAATTGATAGGATTTAATTTTATGTTGACGCATAAAATTAATTGATAGAATTAAATTTTATGTTGACACCTAAAATTAATTGATAAATTTTTATTTTCTGTTGACACGTAAAATTAATTTATAGCATTTAATTTTATGTTGACACATAAAATTAAATTGAAAGCATTTAATTTTACATTGACACATAAAGTTAAATTTAAATCATTTAGTTTTATGTTGAAACATAAAATTAATTTAGAGAGTTGAGAGGTTTCCTCTCTCCCTCCCCCCCCCCCATTATGAGGGATAAACCTTAGGTGGTCCCCACCACCATAACTCATGGTAGGTTAAGGTGTGGTGGTCCCCACCACCATAACCTCTCATGGGAGGTTAAGCTGTGGTGTTCCCCACTTCTAACTTCCACATGGGTGGTTAAAACAGATAAAATAAAATAAAACATGTGTTTATTTTACTTTATAGTTTCCATGAAAAACCCAAAAACTAACTTTCAACCTCGACCAACTATCATTGAGGTGAAAGTCTCTTTAAGAGAATACTGGGGCTGCAAGTTCAACGGTGCCCTCATATTTCAATTTTGAGAACACGTTCAAAATTTAGAAAAACCTGCTCGTATGTTTACTGAACGTACCCGAACAAAACTTCAGAAATTGATTCCAAGAAAACCGGGCCTCGGAATCATGCACCGTCAATTTTTGCGAACTCATAAAATTCCCATTTAATTAAAAAAAATTACATGTAAATTATGGGTCTTTACATTCTCCCCACCTCGGGGATCTACATCCCCATAAGCCACAACTCATTCTATGGGAACAAGTGGGGGTACTCACCACGCATCTGAGCCTCCCGCTCCCATTTTCTCTCTTGGAGGTTCCCATGCTACCAGCAAATGCATACCAGAGGTATCGACCGTCTACAAAGGACCTGCTCCTGTAGGTCCTAAAACTCTATTGGAACCTCCATAAAAGTCTCCCTGTCATAGACATCCAACTCGCCATGGTTGATGATGTGAGATGGGTCGTGCACGTATCTCCTCAGCTGGGATACATGGAAGACGTCATGCACCCGGTGCAACAACGGTGGAAGAGCTAAGTGATATGACACCTCATCAACTTTGTTGAGGACCTGAAAAGGTCTGATTAATCTCATATATAGCTTGTCACCTCGACCAAATCTTCACAAACCTCGTTGAGGTGAGACTCATAGAAAGACATGATCACCATCCTTGAACTCTAGAGGTCTCCATCTCCTCTCAGCATACGGATTCTGCCTGCTCTGTGCAGTCTTTATCCATTCCTAGATAATCTACACCTTCTTTGTGGTAGCCCATACCATCTCTGGTCCCATGAGTGCTGACTCCCCTAGGTAAGTCTAGCATAGAGGTGATCTGCAAGGTTTCCCGTACAACTCCTCAAAAGGTGTCATCCCTATGGTGGTGTGATAGCTGTTTTTGTAAGAAAACTATACCAATGGAAATTGATCCTCCTAGATGCTACCGAAGTTGATGACATAATCATGCTACATGTCCTTGAGGGTCTAGATGGTCCACTCAGTCTGAACATCCATCTGAGGGTGTAAGGCGGTGCTCAAACGAAGCTGCGTCTCGAAAGCCTCCTGCAACCCCTTCCATAACTGGGAAGTAAAATGTGTGTCACAATTGGAGACAATCATCGAAGGTTATACATGTAGCCTCACAATCTTCTACACATAGAGGTGTCCCAAGATCTATTATAAACCTTTATCTCTGATCTGTAGGAAGTGAGCTGACTTGGTGAGTCCATCGATGATCACCCAAATCAAGTCATGACCTCTGGAGGTACATGGATTTCCTGTCACGAAGTCCATGGATATCCCATCCCACTTCCACTCTGGGACCTCTAAAGGTTAAACCAATCCTGCGGGTACCTGATGACTCACCTTCACTTGCTGACAAGTGAGGCACCGAGAGACAAACTCTACTACTGCCTTCTTCATTCCCAGCCACCAGTGTTGTCGTTGGATATCCAGGCACATCCTCACCGCTCTTGGATATACCGCTATAGGTGATGTGTGTATATCCCTCAACACTTCCTCCTAAAGTGACATTGGTACCATAGTACATCCTCTGAAAAGGATGATGTGTTCTCCACCTTCAAAAAATCCATCTGGTGCCTGCCCTATGGATATCTGAGCACGTCATGTCTCGCAGTCAGCGTCTCCATGTTGTGCCTCCCTGACTCGCTGAAGAAGTGGGGCAGTGACTATAAGAGACTGGAAGAAGGATGATCTATCTCTATCTATAAAGGATATATATAAATCATCTAGTTGCTTCGTCTCCTCCCTTAGCAGTTGTATACCAGATCTCATAATGAGTGCATCTACAATAACGTTCTCCTTCCCAAGAGTATAGACTATCTTGAAGTCATAGTCTGGGAGGAACTCAAGGCAACGTCGTTGTCTCAGATTCAATTCCTTATAAGAGAAGATATACTTGACACTCTTGTGATCAAATTACATGGTAAAACATTCTCCCATCAGATAGTGTCACCATATCTTAAAGGAAAAGACCACTGTTGTTAACTCCAGGTCATGGGTAGCGTATTTCATCTCTTGTTGTCTCAGCTATCGTGAACCATATGAAATCAATCTTCGCTCCTACATCAAGACATATCTGAGCCTGGTCCTTCATGAGTCACAGTAGACTATGTACCCAACGCCTTCCTCTAGAAGCCTCAAGATGGGGGCACTAGTCAGCCTCTGCCTTAGCTCCTGAAAGCTCTACTGGTATCTCTCCGACCACACAAACGGTTGCCCATTCTTCGTCAAGGCTGATAGTGGTGCTGCAACTCTGGAGATATCTGGCACAAATCTCCGATAGTATCTATCCAATACCAAGAAACTTCGTACCTCTGTCACACTCATAGGTGGCTCCCAAGAAAGTACGGCCTCAATCTTTGCAAGATCCACTACTACTCTAGCCTTCAAGATGACATGACTCGGAAATTGAACCTCTCGGATCCCAAACTAGCACTTCGAGAGCTTACCATAAATATGGTGCTCTCGGAGTGTGGCCAGTACCACCCACAAGTGATAGGCAAGCTCTTACTCAGAAGTCGAGTAGATCAGAATGTCGTCGATGAAGACTACTACAAAGCGATGAAGGTCTGGGTGGAAGTTCATGTTCATGAGTCCCATGAACACTCTTGGAGCATTGGTTACATCGAAAGGCATAACCAATAACTCATTGTGGTTATACCAACATCTAAAAATTTTCTTCTGCACATCCTCATCTTAAACTCTGAGCTGGTGATAGCCTGATCTGATTTCTATCTTTGAGAACCACCGTGATCCCTTCAGCTGATCAAAGAGGTCATTAATCCTTAGGACTGGGTACTTGTTCATCACGGACACCTGGTTCAGGCACTGATAGTCAACATAAATCCTCAATCTTACATCTTTTTTTTTGGAAAATAGAATCAGGGATGCCTAGGGAGAAACACTGGGCTGGATGAATCTCTTCCCCTGTAAGTCCTGCAGTTTTACCCGCAGCTCAAGAAGCTCAGCAGGAGCCATCCGATATGCTGGTGTAGATATCATTGCCATCTCGGGGTACAAATAAATGTAAAAGTTTACCCCTTTATGAGGAGGTAGACCCAGAACATCATCAGGGAAGAAATCCGTGTACTGGTCCACCACTATAGGATAACATAGACTCTCCACATCAACAGCTCCAATGGTAAGGCTAGCCAACTAATGAGTGATCGGCTGCACTCTCCTCTGAGTAAGTCCATTATGCGCTGTAAAGGATCACTTCTTGCTGGTGAAGGTAAACCTTGTCCCATCCGTGCAGACACACCGCACTTTACGCCTAATACAGTCTATCTAAGCATGGACTTTAGATAACGAGTCCATACCCAAGATGAAGTCGTAAGGCCTTGACACAGCTACTAAGATATCCCATCTGAATATCTCACCTAAAAGAGTAATCTCACACTGCCATCACCAGTGATTAATCATTGAATCTTCTCCCGTAAGAGTCTCTGGCTGTAAGGATTGAGCCAACGGCTCCGTTGGAATCTCAGATCTCTGAATAAGGGGATTGGTAATGAAAGAGTGACTAGCACCTGTGTCTATAAGTAATGCAGCTATGGTGGAGTAGACACAGATCGTACCTCAAATCATCTCTAGAGCGCCATGATCATATGTCTCAGCTGCTTAGAGCTGAGCTCTCCCCTTTCCACCTACTCTTTATGGTCGGGGTGGACCTCCTGGTGGTGGTGGCAGTAACACCTCAAATCGTCGTCCACTGCCAGCTGCACAGCCAACTCCTCTACCACGTCCGCCTACTCCCATGCAGAGTGCCTTGATCGAATATTTGTCTCTATCTGGGTGGTTCGTCGACCATCTGCTGATAATCCAAACGGCGGGTCAGATAGTCATGATCCATTTGATCCGGCCCGTCGTAAGCATAACACTACTCGATCCTAGCATGTCTAGCTCTGTCTTTAGTGCCCCACACAACCAATCCTGAGTCATGCGGTTATCCACTTGTAGGTCTAGTCCTCTTGGACCTCTGCAATATATTTCTACTTCCAGCTACAGAAGACTCCATTGCATGTCAACTGGTGGTGGATCCCACTACTGGAGACTGATCAGCAAGTAAAATCTTCACTAAGAGGGCTTTCTCTAACACCTCCGCCTACGTTGGGATGCTGAGTGAGATCACTAAATCCCTGATCTCCCACCTGAGTCCTTGCTCAAAGGTCCAGGCCCTGAAGAATGGGTCTCGCACCATATTGGTGGAGTAGCGTGAGATGTCTGTGAACCTCTCTAAGTACTAAGATAATGGCATGCTGCCCTGATGGAGACGAATTAGCTCCTGAATGCGCATTGCATGAAGATTCAATGGGACAAAATCTGCTCGAAACAAGCTCTCGAAGTCTTCCCAGAGAATCTTCACCTCGTTATGGGCCTGAAGCATCAAGATCCACCATCTTCTCATTGCTTCCTATAGAAGGCTGGCAGCAAGAATCACCATGAGGTTTGCTGGTGTCTCTACCAGTTGGAAAACTCTCACCATAGCCTTCAGCCAATCGTCAGCCGCCTATTGGTCTGTCTCTCCCCTGAACCTCGGTGGCCTCTGGTGCTGGAACTCATGCAACGTGCTCAAGCAGTGTGCACCGTCTGCTACTGGGGCTAGTGGCATCAGTGGCCCAATGGGTATTGGTACCACTGGTGCCTCTACAGGTGCCTCTACTAGAAGAGGGCCCTGAATAGAGGCCACTTCACTCTATGGGCAGTCAGTGCATACAACTCTTGGAACTCTAACCAGCTATCTACATGGAGGCATCCTAAAACGGAACAGGTGTGCTATGGTTAGAAAGGTATACCTGGTGAGCTGTCCTAGTTGATCTGACTTAATGAAAACTTTTGAGAACAACACGCAATCAGTTTTTTCATTCACTCAGTCAGAAATCAGAAGATAGGGTCCTGGTGTATGGATATGTTGGCCATTGTACCAACACTGGACTCGCTGAACTGAAAACCACACTCACTACACTTAACACTATTGCTTCACAGAAAACATCAGAGTCCTAAGTTCTACGGTATTACTGAATCCTCTAATACAAATTTTCCATGACTCATTCCCCAAGGCATGTGCCATGACTACCACAAGCCATCCATCTATAGGGCTAGGGATGGAAACTAGCACCAAAGGTGAATTTCCCTAAAACTGGGAAGGCATTTCCTTTATAACCTTTGAACACACATAGCAAGATATGAAAACAAGTAAACCATATAACCAAAAATCGATTATAGTACGTAAAATAGTGCTAGAATACAATCCCAACTGGAAAGTGAAAGTACAACTGAAAAACAAGTACAACTGAAAAAAAGATACAACTGAAAAATAAGTACAACTGAGGAAAAAGGAAAAACAACTACTAGGTATTCCTCTGAGTTCCAACCTGGAGGGTAGGTACAAATTGACTCCTCAGCCCTCCTCGTTCGTCTATCTCCTCCGTGTACTGACACACCATATGGCCCACCTCTAGGTACCATCAGGTCCTAGTACTCTCATCCTCGATCGTCATTTTCCATCATCTGCATCCAACACACCGAGGTGCAGGTATAGCCCTTGCAGGGGTGAGTATAACGATACTCAGTAGGGACCCCGAGACCCTCCTGGTCTCCCAAAATCCAACAAGGATAAACCATAAAAGAAAAAAACAGATAAACTTGCATAGGTATATGCCTAGACATATACCTAAGTTATCAAGTGATCCATCTAAATTATGAGGAAAACACCAAAAAACTAACACAGCTCAACCAGGATTTTATTCACATTATCGAAACCTCAGATGCTATAGAACTCCTGCTCAATCGAGTATTGTGGTCCTGCCGTGGAACACAGAGGCACTTCCCACTAAACATGGACTGTTGAGGTACTTCTCCTATCAAGTACCGTGGTTCTGATGCGTCACACAGAGGTGCTCCCAACCGTGGTTCTGCCTCCACACCCAGGTGCTCATCCTCATAGCTTACAGAGGTACTCCTCTTATCGAGTATCATGGGTCTGCCGCGTCACCAAGAGAGCTCCTCCACCGTGGTTCTACCGCCACAACCAGGCACTCCCCATTGGGCCAGTTGAGTCACTCCAAGTCAAATGGTCAGTAGTCATCAAGTCTCATCTAGCTACAAGGTTCCAACACAAAAGCTCACTCGTCTCTGAAAGATCCTATCCACAAGCAACTTATCAATGCTCCACTATCACGAAGTCTCACAAATAAGTATCTCAAAGGTCCTCCACGTCATAGGGGTCTCATCGCAATAGACGGCATGTCAATCGGACGCCCGGTCTGTGAATTATTAGCCTTTTAGTTCGAGGAGCTCGGTTGGATTCATGCAGAATCCAACCTGACCATATCTGAACTATACCCCAAACTCCAGTGGGGTATACTCAAAGAGACTATCATTCTCCAAGATTACCAGTACCGATTATGGTTCGTCAAAATGGGCGTCTGGTGCCAAAGATATGGACAAAATAAAGTAAAGGGTCATAGTGGGCCCAAGTCCGGTCTGACCCGGTCGGACCGACCCGGCCTGACCCTGTATGGGCCGACCTAGTTCAGGTTGACCTGGCCACACTCGTTGGGTCTGGCTGGGCCCGTTCGGTGGGCCAGCCTATTTTTTTCTTCCCGGCCGGCTGGGCCCGGTCCAGCGGGTAGCGAGCGGTCGTGGAGGGACGCTAGGGCGCGGACTAGTCACGAGCGTGTGGACCGGCCGCAGGTCGGTGCAAGGGCGGTTCGGCCTAGAGGGCACCGCGAGGGGGCAGTGCGGCCTGCAGGGGGCTATAAGGGTAGTTCGGTCCGGAGGGCGCCGTGAGGGGGCGTGACTCGGGACGGCTCAGCCCGAAGGCTGGGGCGCCGCGAGGGTGTGAGCAGCTTCATCGGGGCCCCGTGAGGGCATGAGCCGGTTTGTCTGGGGAATCATGAGGGTCCGGCGGGACGGCACAGCTGGGGCGGCTCGGGAGGATGGCAGACCAGTTCAGCTAGCAGCGGCACTGGGTGTGCAGGGGGCGAGTTACTGCGGAACCGCGGGGTGCACGTGGTGAGTGGGGGTGAAGAGCCATGGGGTGCGTCTGACATGTAGATGGTAGAGTTCCAGGGTGTGTGGGGTGCGTAGACGGCGGAGCCGCGGGGAGCATGGGGTGCACGGACGGCGGAGCCGCGGGGCACATGGATGTCGCGGGTAGCTTGGTCGGGGGCTGCCACGAGGTTGTGGGTGGCTCGGTCGGGGTTTCCATGAGGGCGCGGCGAGGCAGCGGTGCCGCGGAGTGGGGCCGTGCACCATTTCCTTAGTCGCGGCCAGCAGTAGTGCCGGTCATCGTTCTTGTGCTCCTTTATATAGGTTTCCATCCTTCTCCATCACAAATAACACCAAAGGAGATCGATGGAGGCGTCGGTCCGTGTTAGTTTGGCTTGCACCCTCCGCGTTAAGAGTGGTATCAAGCATCTCTACTTTAATCATGAAACAAGAAAAAAGATAATAATTGAAAAGATTCAAGATTTTGATAATAACCCCCTACCTTGTCTGTTGTTCCTCGACGAAGTCGCGGGGAAAAAGACGGATCGTTGGGAAAAGACAGACGTCGATGTTGTCGGCGTTTTCTTCGATCGTTGGTTTGTGCGCCGACTCATCGTTGTCAAAGACGTCCTGCATCAGAAGAAGTCCTGAGGAAGAAGGTTGAAGTCGGGATCTACTTTCTTCATCGATGGAGCGCGTTCTTTGTCAGTGGAATGTGTTCTTCGTGGAGGAAGCGTTCTTCATTGGAGAAGATTTCTCCCAAGAGCTCCTCCCAATTCTCTAAAGCCAAACCTTTCTCCAATTCCACCGCGAAGGAAAAGAAATAGCCAACATCAAAACAATTGATAGGATTTAATTTTATGTTGACACATAAAATTAATTGATAGCATTTAATTTTATGTTGACACATAAAATTAATTGATAGCTTTTAATTTTATGTTGACCTATAAAATTAATTGATTGATTTTTAATTTTTTGTTGATACATAATATTAATTGATATTATTTAATTTTATGTTGACACATAAAATTAAATTGAAATCATTTAATTTTACGTTGACACATAAAGTCAAATTGAAAGCATTTAATTTTACGTTGACACATATAATTAATTGAGGGAGTTGAGAGGTTTTCTCTCCCCCCCCCCCATTATGAGGGATAAACCTTGGGTGGTCCCCACCACCATAACTCATGGGAGGTTAAGGTGTCGTGGTCCCCACCACCATAACCTCTCATGGGAGGTTAAGGTGTGGTGGTCCCCACTTATAACTTCCACATGGGTGGTTACAATAGATAAAATAAAATAAAACATGTGTTTATTTTACTTTATAGTTTCCATGAAAAAATCCAAAAACTAACTTTCACCCTCAAACAACTATCGTCGAGGTGAAAGTCTCTTTAAACGAATATCGGTGCTATGAGTTCAACAGTGCCCTCATATTTCAATTCCGATCACCGGTTAAAAAGTTAGAAAAACCTACTTGTACATTTACTGAACATACCGGAACAAATATTCAGAAATTGATTCCGAGAACACCGGGACTCGGAATCATGCTCCGTCAATTTTTGAGGACATGTAAAATTCCCATTTAATTAAAAAAATTACATGGAAATTTTGGGTCTTTACATTCACCCCACCTGAGGGATCTACGTCCCCGTAATCCACAACTCACACTAAGGGAACAAGTGGGGGTACTGAGCATGCATCTGACCCTCCCACTCCCATGTGCTCTCCTAGAGGTTCTCGTGCTTCCAGCGAACACGTACAAGAGGTATCGACTGTCCACGAAGGACCCTCTCCTGTCGATCCTCAAACTCTGTTGGAGCCTCCGTAAAAGTCTCCCCATCATCGACGACCTTCTCGCCAGGGTCGATGATGTGAGAAGGTTCATGGACATATCTCCTCAACTGGGATACGTGGAAGACTTCATGAACCTATTTCAACTGTGGTGTAAGAGATAAGCGGTATGTCACCTTGCCAACTCTGCTGAGGACCTGAAAAGGTCCAATGAATCTCAGAGATAACTTTCTGCCTCGGCCAAATCTCAGCAAACCTCATCGAGGTGAGACCCGTAGAAAGACGTTGTCGACATCCTCATACTCTAGATGTCTCTATCTCCAGTCAGCATATGACTTCTTCCTTATCTATGCAGTATTCATCCACTCCTGGATGATCTACACCTTCTCTGTGGTAGCCTATACCATCTATGGTCCCACGATTGCTAACTCCCCGAGGTCAGTCCAGCACAGAGGTGACCTGCATGGTCACCCGTACAATGCCTCAAAAGGTGCCATCCATATGGCGGTGTGATATTTGTTGTTTTACGCAAACTCCACCAATGGAAATTGATCCTCTCATATGCTACCGAAGTTGAGGATAGAGTCACATAGCAAGTCCTTGAGGGTCTGGATGGTCCGCTCAGTCTGACCATCCATCTGAGGATGGAAGGCGGTTCTCAAATGAATCTATGTTCTGAAAGCCTCCTGAAACCCCTTCCATAGTCGGGAAGTAAAACATGTGTCATGATCGTAGACAATAATCGAAGGTACTCTATGTAGTCGCACAATCTCTAGCACATAGAGGCAACCCAAGCTCTCTACCGAACCCTGCTCTCTGATCTGTAGGAAGTGAGCCGACTTGGCGAGTCGATCGATGATCACCCAAATTGAGTCATGGCCTCTATATATATGTGGAAGCCCTATCATGAAGTCCATGGATATCTCTTCCCACTTCCACTCTGGGATTTCTAAAGGTTGAACCAAGTCTGCTGGTACCTGATGCTCTGCCTTCATTTGCTGACAAGTGAGGCACTGAGAGACAAACTCAGCTACTTCCTTCTTCATTCTTGGCCACCAGTGCTATTTTTGGAGATCCTGGTGCATCTTCTCCGCTCCTAGATATACCACTAGTGATGATGTGTGGAACTCCCTCAGCACTTCCTCCTGAAATGACACTGGTACCATAGTACGTCCTCTGAATAAGATAACATGCTCCCCACCATCAGAAAATTCATCAGGTGCATGCCCTGTAGATATCTGAGCACATCGTGTCTCGTATTTAGCATCCTCATGTTGTGCCTCCCTAACTCACTGAAGACGTGGTGGGTGACTGTAAGAGACTGAAGGAAGGCTACTCCATCTCTATCTACAACGGATATTTGTAAAGCAGTCAACTACTCTATCACCTCACTTAGCAGCTGTATAACAGATCTCCTACTGAGTGCATCTGCAAAAATGTTCCCCTTCCCAAGAGTATAGACAATATCGAAGTCATAGTCCTGGAGGAACTCAATAAAATGTCGTTGTCTCAGGTTCATGTCCTTCTAAGAGATGATATAACTAACAATATTGTGATCAGAGTACACGGTAAAATGTTCTCCCATCAGATAGTGTCGCCACAACTTCAAGGAGAAGACCACTACCGCTAACTCCAGGTCATGGGTAGCGTATTTTTGCACATGTTGTCTCAACTATCGTGAACCATATGTGATCACTTATTTCTCCTACATCAAGACACATCTGAGCCAGGTCCCTAATGTGTCACAGTAGACTATGTACCCTACGCCTTCCTCTATAAGCCTCAAGATGGGGGAACTAGTCAGCCTCTTCCTTAGCTCCAGAAAACTCTGCTCTAATCTCTCTAACCATAAAAAGGGTTTCCCCTTCTTTGTTAAGGCTGATAGTGGTGCTGAAACTCTAGATAAATCTAGCACAAATCTCCAGTAGAATTCATCCAACCCTAGGAATTCTTGTAGCTCCGTCACACTTCGGGGTGGCTCCCAAGAAAGTACCACCTCAATATTTGCTGGATCCACTGAAACTCCATCCTCCGAGATGACATGACCCAGAAAGTAAACCTCTCGGATCCAAAACTGGCACTTAGAGAGCTTACCATAAAGATGGTGCTCTCAGAGTGTGTCTAGTAGCACCTGCAAGTGATAGGCATGATCCTCCATAGTAGTCGAGTAGATCAGAATGTCTTCAATGAAGACTATGACAAAGTGATCAAGGTATGGCTGGAAGATCATGTTCATGATTCCCATGAACACTACTGGGGAGTTGGTTATGTTGAAAGGCATTACCAAGAACTCGTAGTGGCCATGCCGATATCTGAAAGGTGTCTTCTAGACATCCTCATCTCAAACTCTGAGCTGGTGACAGCCTGATATGAGGTCTATCTTCGAGAACCACCATGCTCCCTTTAGCTGATCAAAGAGGACATCAATCCTAGGGAGTGGTTACTTGTTCTTCACGGTCACCTGGTTTAGTCAACGATAGTTAACACAAATCCTCAATCCCCTATCTTCCTTTTTGACAAACAGAATCGGGGCTGCCTAGGGAGAAACACTGGGCCAGATGAATCTATTACCCTACAAGTCCTCCTACTGTACCCGCAGCTCACGAAGCTCAGTGGGAGCTATCTGATATGCTGGTGTAGATATCAGTGTCGTCTCGGGGTAAAAATCAGTGTAAAAGTCCATCTCTTTATGAGGAAGTAGATCCGAAACATCATTAGGGAAGACATCCACGTACTGGTCCACCACTATAGGATAACTCGGACTCTCCATATCAATAGATCTGAGGGTAAGGCTAGCCAACTGATGAGTGATCAGCTGCACTCTCCTCCAAGTAAGTCTATCCTCTACTGCAAAGGCTCCCTTCTTACCAGTCAAGGTAAACCTGGTCCAATCCGTGCGGACACACCACTCGTTGCACCTAATACAATCTATTTGATCATGGACTATAGATAACTAGTCCATACACAAGATGACATCGTAAGGCCTCAACACCGCTACTAGGAGATCTCGGCCGAATCTCTCACCTCCAAGAGTAAGCTCGCACTACCGGCACCAGTGTGTAAACGTTGAATCTACTCCCGTAGAAGTCTCTAGCCGTAAGGATTGATCCAACAGCTCCGTCAGAATCTCTAAGATCCGAACGAGGGTAGTGGCAATCAAAGAGTGACTGGAACATGTGTCTATAAGTACTGTAGCTATGGTGGAGTACACACAGATCATACCTCGAATCATCTCCATAGCACCATGATTGTATGCCTCAGCTACCTGAAGTTGAACTCGCCCATGTCCACCTACTCCCTATAGTTAGGGTGGACCTCCTAGTGGTGGTGGCGGTAACACATCGAATTTTTGTCCACCGCCAGTTGCACGGCCAGCTCCACTGCCACTTCTGCCTACTCCCTGCGGACCGCCTTAATCGAATCTCTGTCTCTGCCTAGGCGGTCCTTCGACTATCTACTGATCATCCGAATGGCGGGTTAGACAGTCACAAGCCATGTGACCCTACTCACCGCAAACTCACTCTTGGAATTTATAGCTCTGTCTCTGGTGCCCTGCACAACTGATACTGAGTCATGCGGTCATCCACATGTTAGTCTAGACCTCTTGAACATCTGGAACATCTATCTTCTACCAGCTACATAATACTCCGTTGCATGTCGACTGGTGGTGGATCTCACTACCGGAGACTACTCACCAAGGAAACTCTCCACCAAGAGGGTTCCCTCTAACACCCCTACATGCGTCAAGATGCTGAGTGAGATCACCAAATCCCTGATCTCCCACCTAAGTCCTTTCTCGATGTTTCAGGCCCTGAAAATGGGTCCTTCACCATATTGGTGGAGTACCGTGAGAGTTATATGAACCTCGTAGAGTACTGAGCTATTTTCATGCTACCCTGCTGCAGACGAAGTAGCTTCTGAATGCGCATTGTGCGAAGAGTAGCTGGGAAAAACTCTGCCCGAAACAGGCTCTAGAAGTCTACCCAGATAAGTGTCTCCTCATTTTGGATCTAGAGCATAAAGTTCCACCATCTGCCCACTGCTTCCTATAGAATCCTGGAAGTAAGAATCACCATGAGGTCATATGGTGTCCCTACCAGTCGGAAAACTCTCACCACAACCTCTAGAAAATCCTCAACTGCCTGTGGGCCCGTCTCTCCCCTGAACCTGGGTGGCCTCTGGTGCCGGAACTCGTGCAACACGCTCATGCGGCGTGCACCGTCTACTGGTGTGGCTGGTGGAATCGGTGGCCCAATTGGTAGTGGTACCGTCGTTGCCACCGCTGGCGCCTCTACTAGAAGAGGGCCCTTCACCAAGGCTTGATCACTCGGTGGGTTGTCAGTGCATACAACTCTCAGAACTCTAGCCGACTGTCTGCGTGGAGGCATCCTGAAAAGGAACAGGTGCATTATGGTTAAAAAGGTATACCTGGTGAGCTGACCTGGTTGAGCTGACATAACGAAAACTTTTGAAAATACACACGCAATCAGTGTATTCGTGCACTGAGTTGGAAATCAGAAGATAGGGTCATGTTGTATAGATACGTCGGTTGTCGCACCAACACTGGACTCCCTGAACTAAAAACCACAGTCACTTCACTTAATAATATTACTTCACTGAAAATATTGGAGTCCTAAGTTATGTGGTAGAGCCGACTCCTCTTATACCAATTGGTCACAACCCATTCCCTGGGACCAGTGCCGTGACTACCCCAAGCCCGCCTTCCATAGTCTAGGGGCTGGATACTAGCTCCATAGGCGTATTTCCCTAAAACTGGGAAGGAATTGCCTTTATAACCTGTGAACACACATAGCAAGATACAAAAATGAGTAAACTCTATAACCAATAAGTGAGTACAGTAAGAAAAAAAGGGGCCATAATACAATCCCAACTAGAAAGTGAAAGTACAATTGAATAACTAGTACAAATGAAAAACAAGTACAAATGAAAAACAAGTACAACTAACGAAAAAGAAAAAATAGGTACTGGGTCATCCTCTGGGTTCCTACCTGATGGGTAGGTACAAATTGCCTCCTCATCACTCTTCATCTGTCCATATCCTCCATGTACCGACACGCCGTATGGTCCACCTTCGGGTACCATCTTGTCCTGGTACTCTCAACCTCGATCAGAGTTGTCTGTCATCTACATCCAACACAACGAGGTGTGGGCATAGCCCGTGAAAGGGTGAGTATAACGATACTCAATAAGGACCTTGAGACCCTCCAGGTCTCCCAAAATCCTACAAGGATAAACCACAAGGAAATCAATATATAACCTTACATAGGTATATGCCCATACATATACCTAATTTATCAATTTATCCATCTCAATCATGAAGAAAACATAGAAAAATTGACTCAGCTCAACTAGGATTTTATTCACATTATCAGAACCTCGGCTGCTGGAGAACTCCTGGTCAATCAAGTACAGTGGGTCTTCCGCATCACACAGAGGTGCTTCCCACTAACCTTGGACTACTGAGGTACTCCTCCTGTCGAGTACCTTGGGTCTTCTGCATCACACAGAGGCACTACCCACTGTGGGTCTTCCACTATATTCAGGCGCTCCCCCTCATAGCCTGAAGAGGTACACCTCCTATCGAGTACCGTGGGTCTGCCGCGTCACCAAGGGTGATCCTCCACTGTGGGTCTACCGCCACAACCAGGCGCTCCCCAATAGGCCAGTCGAGTCACTCTGAGTCAAAAAGTTAGTAGTCATTAAGTCTCATCCATCTACTAGGTTCCCGCACAAAAGCTCGCTCGTCTATGGAAGATCTGCTCCACAAGCTACTGGTCGATGCTCCACTATCACGAAGTCCCATGAAGAAGTATATCAAAGGTCTGCCATGACATAGGGGTATCAACGCAACAGACGACAAGTCAATAGGACGTCTGGTATGTGAGTTATTAGCCTTTTAGTCCCAGGGGCCTAATTGGATTCATGCACGATCCAACCTGACCGTATCTCAACTATACCCCAAACTCCAGTGGGGTATACTCAAAGGGACCATCATACTCCCAGATTACCAGCATCACTGACGGTTCATCAAATAGATGTCACATTCCAAAGATATGGCCAAAACAAAGTAAAGTGTCATAATGGGCCAAGGTCTGGTCCGACCCGGTCGGACAGACCCGGCCCGACCTAGTCTGGGCTGACCTGGTTTGGGTCGACCCAGCCTAACCCGTTTGGTCTGTTCAAGCCTGTTGGGTGGCCCAGCCCGTTAGGTTCGGCCCGGCACGCTGGGACCGGTCAAGCAGTCTGTGAGGGGTCGCGGAGGGCCGCTAGGGCGCAGACCGGTCGTAAGGGCACGGACCGGTCGCTGGTCAGCGCAAGGGCAGTTCCGCTTAGAGTGTGCCGTGAGGGGGTGTCTCATCCCGGAGGGCACCATGAAGGCGTTTTGGTATGGAGGGTGTCGTGAGGGGGCGCGGCACGGGGCGGCTCAGCCAGAATGTCCGGGCCGGTTCAGACGGGGCGTCGCGAGGGTGTGGGCTTCTCAGGCGGG
The DNA here is from genome assembly GCA_963277665.1 of Viscum album. NCBI lineage: Eukaryota > Viridiplantae > Streptophyta > Magnoliopsida > Santalales > Viscaceae > Viscum > Viscum album. The sequence goes on from CAUJRU010000604.1 coordinate 29,361, forward strand.
GCTCTGTGAGGGTATGGGCTAGTTCGTCTGGGGCGCCATGAGGGGTCGGCGGGCTGGCGCGGCCAGTGCAGCTCGGGAGGCCAGAGGCCAGTTCGGCCAGCGGCAGCGCGGGGGGGGGGGGGGGGGTACGACGGAGTCGCGGGGTGTGGGGGCGGGCGGAGCCGCGAGGTGCACGGGTCGCGCGGATGGCAAAGCCGTGGGGTGCGCAAGGTGCGTGGACAGTGGAGCCATGGGGTGCGTAGAGGATGCAGGTGACTTTTTGGGGGCTGCCGCGAGGGTGCGGGCGGCTCGGTCGGGGTTGCCGTGAGGGTACGATGCAACATTTCCGGCGAGTGGTGTTGTGCGTTGTTACCTTTGTCATGGCCAGCGGTGGTGCTGGCTACCGTTCTTATGCTCCTACATGTAGGTTGTTATCCTTATCCATCATGAAGAACACCAAAGGAGATCAGTGGAGGGGTTGATCCTTGTTAGTTTGGCCCGAACCCTCCGCATTTAGAGTGGTAGGAAGCATCTCTACTTTAATCATGAACCATGAACAAGTATAATAATTGAAAATATTCAAGAATTAAATAATAACCCCATACCTTGTTTATTTTTCAACGATGGAGTCGGGGGGGAAGAAGACGGATCGTTGGGAAAAGACGAACGTCAGTGTCGTCGGCATTTTCCTCAATCATTGGTTCGTGCGCCAGCACGTCATAGTTGAAGGCATCCTATGTCGGAGGAAGTCCTGAGGAAGAAGTTCGAAGTTGGGGTCGATGTTCTTCATTGGTGGAGTGCGTTCTTCGTCGGTGGAACACGTTCTTCTTGGAGGAAGCATTCTTCATTGGAGAATATTTATCCCAAGAGCTCCTCACAATTCTTTAAAGTCAAACCATTCCCCAATTCCACCGTGAAGGAAAATAAATAGCCAACATCAAAACAATTGGTAGGGTTTAATTTTATGTTGACACATAAAATTAATTGATAGATTTTAATTATATGTTGACACATAAAATTAATTGATATCATTTAATTTTATGTTGACACATAAAATTAAATTGAAAGCATTTAATTTTATGTTGACACATAAAAATAAATTTAAATCATTTAATTTTACATTGACACATAAATGGAGTTGAGAGGTTTCCTCTCCCCCCCCCCACTATGAGGGATAAACCTCAGGTGGTCCCCACCACCATAACTCATGGGAGGTTAAGGTGTGGTGGTCCCCACTTATAACTTCCAAATTGGTGGTTACAAAAGATAAAATAAAATTAATCATGTGTTTATTTTACATCATAGTTTCCACGAAAAACCCAAAAACTGACTTTCACCATCGACCAACTGTCGTTGAGGTGAAAGTCTCTTTTAGAAAATACTGGTGTTGTGAGTTCAACGGTGCCCTCAGATTTCAATTTTGAGCACCGGTTCAAAAGATAGAAAAACCCGCTCAATCATTTACTAAACGTACCAGATCAAAACTTCAGAAATTGATTTTGGGCATGTCGGGACTCGGAATCATGCACCGTCAATTTTCCCGGACTCGTAAAATTCCCATTTAATTAAAAAAAATTACATGGAAATTCTGGGCCTTTACAAAAGGGATGGTTGAGATCCTCCATAGCATAATCAGATGACTGAGAGAGGATGCGCTGGGTTGAGTGGATTAAAAAGGAGAAGATAGTCGAGATTAGATCGGGCCAAGATGGGCGACAATGATTAGATCCCATATTATTAAAGAAACACATCCCACATCAAAATTACAGTGCTTCTAGGACTGGGTTATAAACCTCAACGCTGCTATAGCCTCTCGATAACATGAACACACACACTATGGGATCATTACACATGGGACCCCAATGCGGGCCTTGGCCCAACCCCTGCACACGCACAAATAGTACCCTACGCACTGGTCCATGCGCGACCAAGACCTGACTTTTCATGGTTCCCTCTTTGTGCTGCTTGATCCTCCTTGGGAATGGGTAGACTCCTCCCTACATGGATTGACCCCTTGAGGGTCCTCCGACTAGGTTAAAGTGTCCCTTAAGCATGGAAATATTTTTTCAAACTAAAGTTTCTTAATTATGATAAAATAATTAAAATAAGAGTAGTTTATCATTTTTAAAATAATAATTTTAACCACATTAAATTAATCACACAAATTAAGAGTACTAAAAATGTATATGTATATATTTTTGTAAACCCCTAATTAAAAAGACCATGTCATATTTATTTTGAAACATTTAAAATAATTAAAACACATAAAAAATTAACGATCACTTATTATTCCAACAACTAGTTTTTCAACGGTCACATTAAGGGTTCTATAAATACTTATGTCTATGATTATTTCAATTACATAACAAAAATTTCACCATGGTTCATCTTTTTCTTTAAAATAAATGGTTGTGTTCATTCCTCTTATTTAGAGTATTTCCATTATTCTTTCTTCCATTATTAGTTAACCATGGTCTATCCAAGGGATGAAATATACACAATTGGTTTTATTGTGCTAGAGGGAGGTCCACTAGTGGTGCTAATCCGGTATACAATGAGTTTTCTAGAGTAGTTGAGGTATTTAGTCTTGTAATAATGTAATATATTAGAGTTTAACTAAATGAAATGATTCTCATTTTCTTCAGTGTATTTTAATTTAATAACATTAATTTGACTATAAGAAATAATAAATAATAATAACCAAATATATTAAAATTAAAACTATATTTTGTGTTCGGGGCTTCACATGATGCTTCCCAAATCCCTATAGCACCTCACTGTCCCAGACGAGCCATTGTCAATCATCGCCTTTTGGGCCTTGTCATCAATTGGAGAATGTAGACCACGACCACCACTGGCCCCTCTATTATCCCGGCACCAAAGAGCCACCCTACTATAAAGAATTGTTCTTGCCGTGCTGAGGGATCCTTCCACAACCCATGTGGACAATATATTAATTATATATATATTAATATATTTATAACTTTTTTTTTATTATTTATAAATTACGTTGAATAAATTAATTATATGAATATAATCAAAATTATTTATACACACATAATTATCTATAATAACATTTATTTATACACACATAGATATAATTCTTTATACACATAATCAAAACTATAATTTCAATTAAATATAAATTATTTATAAATTATTTATACAATTTATTGATTAAATATTATTAATTCCAGAAAATAAAAAATTAATAATCCAGAATTACTAATTCAAAAAAATATTAATTCAAAATTATTATTTCAAAATAAATATTATTTTAAAATTATTAATTCAAAATAATTATTAATTAAAAATAGATATGAATTAAAAATTATTTATTAAAACTGATAATTAATTTAATGTTATTTATAAATTATTTATATTAACTAACAATTCAACTTAATAAAAAATATTCGTAATCAAAATTATCTATAATCAATATTATCTATAATCAAAATTATCTATAAATTATTTATAATTATTTATACACATGTAATAGAAATTATTCAAAATTGTTGGTTATTATTAATTATAAATTAAGTTAAAGTTGAAAAAAAATTAGTTTCGAATTATGTTTAATAAATTGATTATATACACATGAAAACATTATCGTTATAATTAATAATCACCAAGATTATCATTTATATAAATAGTAATTTAAGAAAACATTGAATAAAATATGAACATATGATAATGTAAAAACCCCATGTCAATAATTTTAATCACTTAAAAACACTTATACACTTAGATTGAAAATCTTTTGGTGCAAATAACACAATTAATAACCTCAAGCCTGTGGTCTACATTTATTTAAAACCCAAATACATACTTTATAAACCATTATGGATTTTAAAAAAAATTGGGTTGAAAATAAAATGGTTAAAAATGTAAATTTAAAAATTCATGGTGGCATTAAGAGACACATTAAAAACATACTCAAATCCTTTTCTAATATCCTCTTAGGCATTTTCAGAAACACGTGTATTAGAATCCTATTTCAAGATAATGGTTTAATCCATTTGAAAAACACTATTTTATCCTCATGTACATTCATATAGGAATAAAATTAATAAAGTTACTCTTTTACATTAACTATAATTCAAAGACTTATATAATGTTCCAACACCGATGATGGATCTACTAACATGTCCCAAACAACCTCAAAAAACCCACTACATAAGTCCAATATGGGATCTACGTCACAGGATCATTTAATAAGAGTAAAGGGAGAGCTAAATGATGGATTTAAGAGTGATCCACAACCATAGAAAAAACCCAAGAAGAATAAAATGCCACATCTAATATACCTGAAACCACCTTGAACTTGGTCAAGAGGGGCCAAAACTAGTGTTAATCATGGAGGGTTAGACAGTAATGGAAACTAATAATCATGAATGAATCCTCAACATAATGAAACTAAAGATCTAAAACATGGTAGAGGAGTGAGGGAGAAAATTACTAGATGGAAGAAGATCACAATTAAAGGGGAGAATTAATAATCACATACCTTATATATTGAGAAAATCGACTAGTCGAGAATCTTGATTAAGAGTGTTAAAGAGGGTTCAATTCTGTGAATTCATGAATAACATGGGAGAGGGGGACTCTATTAGTGTTATATTTAAAATATCAGGTAAGGCTTTTATCAATTCTTTCAAAAATCATTGATAATGGGTAGTTTTTTCAACACCAAAATAGTAACCACAAATAAAACATATCTTTATCTCTGAAAAAAATGATGATAAAAAATATCTTTATCGGCACTAACAAATTGATGATAAAGACCCAATTTTAATAATAAAATAAATTCAATTACAATATATAAATTTATATAATTATAAATAAATATTTAAAGAATTCAAATATGTATTTCTAAATATAATTATAAATAAATCTATTTATTTTTTAAAATATATTTATTATAATTTTATAGTTATTTAAATAAATATATAGTTATTTAAATAAATATATACTTATTTATAATTATAAGTAAAAATAAATATAATTAAAAATATTTGTATAGAATTATAAATATATTTATATATTTATATATATATTTATATAATTATATATATTCATATAATTATATATAACTATATATATTTGTTAATATATTAATATACTCAAAATGGCACAGACCATGGGTTTTATCCCATGATCTGGAAATTTATTGAAAATAAACATGTAGAAAGTTCAAAGGAGATGGATGAGAATATCAGTGATTTTCTACATCCAAAAAAGAAGGAAAACAACTACCTCGAAAAAACAAAAAAATATCCATCTTATAAGCTGATATTAGACCCCACCCCTACCTCTCAGATGGAATCCCCTCTTCTAGATTTTTTTCTTTTTCCATGTCTTGTCATCCAAAGGGTTAAAGAAATCATCCTTTGAGGTAGATCCTCATGAGGTTGAGGACCAGCCTGACCTAAACCCTCTCGTAATGTCTTTATATCTGAGCTACTCTTTGTGTTGAAACCCTCAGTTCATAGGGGTTTTTGACCAATATGGAATATTCCATGATCATTTTCAAATTCTTTAAGGAAAACATCCATGATTTTGGATCTATCAAATATGTCATGAAGACTGAGTGAGTGTTCACATACCTTCAGTTGAACCTATGTCGAGGGAGACACTCTCTTGTCTTTAGAATCCTACACTCCCCTACCATCAGCAATGCAGGGCCTTGCAAACTCTAAGTCCCCTTAATATTGGGGGTTTCCACCTTGGTAGATCAATATAGACTCATTCTTTTTCAAATTTCATAGACCGTATTAATCTTACCTTTTCCTTTTGTAGTGTAAAGCATATTCTCTTACTGTAATTAATGATCAAACTAATTATTAACAGTAAATTATTCATACTGACTCTCAATATACTAGAAAGCACCATCATTGGAAAAAATACCTAAAGGTTTCCTCTCTTAATTTTCAATAATTTCCACACAAGTACATTCACCTTGAATCAATGATTCATTGATAGAGCACACATCAACCTGTTAATTAGCCTGAAAACCACATTTAGCTAAATTCCTCCTTTCATTTCCACCCTTGAGAAATTTATACACTACCAAGATCTGAATTAATGAATCTCCAAAGTATTCCCTAAGATATCCAGTGATCCTCTCCTCAACAGTAATCCCATGACCAAAGGTGATATTGGATGTATTCATTTTCAAACATTAAAAAAACCCCATTATTACTCAAGTGAATTATTATAAGCATTCTTATTAAAATCTTGTTCTTTTTTTAATTTGGAACTATAATGGATGATGTGAAGATCTCAGTGAATAATTTTTCATATTCGAAGATTCATGCTTTAAAAAGGTAATTTTTTGAACATCATGATGATTCAACATCACTGCATAAAAATATTACCATGAATAGATCCATTTTATTCATGGAGAAAAATCCTAAATGTTTTAAAGATAATATTTTGGAGTGAATTTTTTCACTCCTCACTCAAATTTTCGTTCCTCAGAATGGTATTCCATGGAAGCTTGAGGATCTGAGGAACCAACATCAACATTTTAGGAGATTCGATAATTGAAGATTGATTTCGATCTGTAAGGGATCATACCAAATCATTTTTACTATAAATGAGCTTATGTTTTTTTCTTATATTTTCGGCCTTCCATTTCTCAAATTTTTGTTTCCCTCCATTCATGAATGAGATCCCCTATTTTATATTTTTTCATCTAGGAACTCATTTTCTCATTCCTGGATTCGAGTTAGGGGCCTGGGATAATTTTTTTAGCATCTACAGATTCAATGGGATGTCACCTATATAGTGGTTACTCTATTTAAAATTGATAAAGAGACTTAAAATACTATGTATAGTCATTTTTCTTGGATTTTTGTTGAGATTTACCTGTGATATGATCTCATTTAAATTTTTTTCTTCTTATTGGTAATTTCAAACATGTGATGAAAATTAAATTTGAGTGGATTCTTGAATTATGTGAGAGTTGATCTAGAATTTTCCGTTACTCTATGTGACTTAATATAGATTTAAAATGTTCTAAATTTATGATATCAAGTCATTTATTTGATCAATGTAAGTTCATTTTTCTTATTGGTGAATATTGGGAGATTGGGTAGAATCTCCCCAAGAGGGAAATAAGATCTTCAAGAAACTGTCCAAAGATGGATCTGCCCCTAATAAAGTTCGTGTTATTGGTAATTTTTATTTTGAGGATCTATTCAAAATTGGGTAAGTTCCTTTTAGTTCAAGGAATACTACAGTAATGGGTATGGACCATCATGGTGTGAGTTCTTTGCAGGTATATGTGCATGTATCTCATCATGGCCCTTCAACACCTGTGTAGGATATTTTTGCTAATAAATAGGTGTTTGGAGGGGTTAGAGAGCCAATAAATATGGAATATTTATCTCACCCCATTAACCTAATTTCTAACAAGGGTTGTTTGTCTTCCCAAGAATATTAGGTAGGGAATCAATTGCCTATTGTCAAAGGTAAAAAGGTTTTAGTGGATGAGGATGGAAATCAGCCAGTCAGTCATAGGAAAGTATGTTTAGAAAAATATTTTTCACCCCCTATATAGATGAGGTACCATTTAAATATACATTCATGGGATCATAAAAGTAAAAGTAATATGATCTTGGGGATGTAGAATATGGGCTAGTTATTGGTGGTACACAGAATGGGAATGTGGAAACTGAGGAAGGTTCCTGTAAAATCCCATATTTTTCTTGAGTTATCTTAGGAATTATTTCATGTTTATTTGTTTTTACATAAGTTCCTTTTATGGGTGCGAAGGATTGGGGTGCGTTATGGTGATGTATAAGAAAATCATTAACAAAAGAAGCTATCACGGTTGGCGCATGGTTTGAATAAATCATGCGGCTTCTTAGGAGAAACTGTGCAATCTCTAATATTTGATGTAGTAGATTTATCACTATTAAATCATGGTTTGAGAGGCCACACAAGGTATCCAAGCGATATGACCCCTTTAACTAGTGGCTAACACATGGTTAGTGATGGTTTTTCTAACTATATTTCTAAACAATGCAAGGGCTGACAATGACATCCTAAAATTCTGGATCACACTAGATTTCAACCATTAATGTCTCGTTCCACCTCTTATGTGTACCAAACATGGGATTTTCCTTTCCTATGTGTAAAAAAGGTTCTCCCATTGATCCAGAGCAATTCTAAGGCCTCATGAACACAATTATTTTAAATCTAAATCCTGAATTAAAGATCTTATCTTCTTCGGATTAGTGGATTTCATCTCGATTCATTCCCCATTATTTCTTATATCTTTCTGTGATATTTTCATTAATGATATCTTATGTTTCCATGGATCTAAAACACTGTTGTTATATCTATATATAGGATTGTGTATATAGATCTATATTTTTTAAATATTTATGTCTTGTATCTTGATTTGATTTATGGATTTATATTTGGAACTCATATCAACATCATTATGATGCTTGGATTTTGGGGATTTCAATTTGGTATATATCCATCATTGAATCGAGTCATATTCACTAAATCTAATTCACATAGTTGTGTATTTTATATTTATATGCAAGATTTTAGTATTTCTAGCATCCTTTAGCAATTGATTTCCTTATATTGGGTTAATTGGGGTGATAAATTGAGTTATTGAAGTTTAGTTAAAATAAGTTATTAATTGTGGAATTAATTAAGATATTAAGGAATTCCCTATTAGATAATTGATTTTGGGAAAATTGGTTATAAGGGATAGGGGTGGTAGTGTAGATAATTAATTGGGAAATAAGTTATGAGATATAAAATTGGCTAATTTGAAATAGTTAATTGTGATTTTATTATGTTCTTTGAGATAATTATATAGACAATTAATTGTGGGATTAATTATGAGGATTTGAGATTTAGAATGAGATAATTTATTCTGAAAAATTCATTTTAGGAGATGAGTAGATGTGTTCGAAAATTAATTAACTAATTAAATAGTGGCATGTAGGAATTTGGTAAATTTTTGTGTTAACTAATGGTTTTGATGTGTTTAAAAAATTGATGAATTAGTAATGAGATTATGGTGGATAATTAATTTTTGAATTAATTATGTGATAAATTATGGGAACATGTTCATTCTAAATTGAGAAGTACAAATGGTAAAATGGTCATCATACTTATGAGTAAAGAGTATAAGAACATGGTCATTCTAAATTGAGAAGTATACATCGTAACATGGTCATTATACTTATGAGTAAAAAGAATGAGAACATGGTAATTTTAATAAGGAATAACCATGGTAAGATGGTCATGTTACTAATTTTTTTTATATTGGTTATTTTGGAAATGGGGCATTTAATTGTGAACTTAAAGAATGGAAATATTTCCATTCTGAGTTGTAGCCTCACATGAGATTATTTGACTCCGACATGAGTCGAATCAAGTAATAAGATATCATAGCACATTGAATACGTCAAGACTCATCTAGACGAATGTTTTGAGATATTTTGTTATCTAGGGGACACTTAGGGATTTGGTATTAGATGAACTTGGTACTGAGTTATGGGTATCCTATGGAGCCCTAGAGATAATGTAGTTAGGTAAGAGTAAATAAATATGTGACAAACTATTTATTATTTCATTGTACTTATTTACTTATATAACTAAAAACACTATCTTTTGACTAGAAATTTCAAATACACCATTGGTGGTGGCCTACTGAGTTGTACTCACATCATATTTGGTATTCCTGATCAGTACTTGAATAAAGTATATTGTTGCAATACTGGATAAGGGAAAATGCCCTAGGATAGGTGGTTGATTAGGGATGGAGCATGAGGAGGGAACCAAACATATTTCTAGACCCTCTTAATGAGTTTTAGTGTCTTTCCTTTCAGTTTCATTATAGACACTTGACCCTTGTATTGGCATATTAGGTTTTCCAATTCATTTGTGTATTGTATTTTGTGTTTGGTTATATTGTGACATTAGTATTCCTATGATTATATATGTATGATTCATCTTTTGATTATTTATTTTCACTCAAATATTTCTCAGACAAATGACTATATAGTCACCCCATTAATGACTTACCAAAACCTCACTACTAGTCATCAGTCTCTAGCATACAGGGAGGTGTATTTGAGGCAATGTGGTGAACTGGCTTAGGGCACATCGTGTGGATCTAGGGTCGGGACATTAAAAAGTGGTATCCTGGATCTAGTTTTCCTTCTTCTTCATTTGTATTACTCTTTTTTGTAATGGTATATAAGATTAGAGAAAACATTGGGGGTTGGTAATGACCTCATTCATGGGAGTTGGAAACCCATCTACGGTTGAAAAACCAAGTACTCAGGGTAGGATTCTTGTTATTCTGGTTTTCTGTTATAGCTGAATATTATTTAAACTTGGGTGGTTCATTTGTGGTGTGATGTAGCTATTTTTTTATAATTTTCGAGTGTTGGTTTGTGTCCCGAAGTGGCACGAGAGTTGAGCCTGTATGAATTATTCTACGCACTCAGGGTAATTATGAAATGCATAATTTTATGCATGCTCGGGAAAATGGTTTATGGGTATGTTTTTAAACATGAACTATTTTCATTATTAGTGAAATTAAAATGAAAAACAGTTCCTAACATGAATTAATTTTTTTAAATGATGTGAAATGATAATAATTGGGTGTCTAAATAAAAAACATGTTTTTGATGGTGTGTTTAACCTTGATAACCAAAACCTAGGATTATGATGGTTAAGGGTAATGATAGATCCTTTGTTTTACCATGTGGAAATATGGGGGGAAATACTTGTTGTGTTAATTTTCTTCTTATGTAAATATAAAAAGTTCTGAGATGTGTGTGTGGCTTTATATAGAGTATGCCTCCATAACACTTTTTGAGGGGATGACTAAGGGGTGTGCCTTAGAATGATTTTATAGATAGGGAACTTGCAAAACCACTCATGATAGCTGATGATGAAGGAGAGAAGTTTTGAGATAAATTCACCGACATCATGAAATTCCCGGAACGTGAGAGAGCGAGTTGTGAAAATCATGTCTGAGTTGACAAGGGAGTTTCCATTGTAGATCCCTTTGACTTTTACTAGAGATGGTGTACATGAGGGATTTTAATTATGGGTTCAGTCCATAGAGACAATACTTGACTATTTAGAGACTCTAGCTGAGAGGAGGGTAATGTTTTCCACTTATATTCTATGGGGATCAGTGAAGTACTGGTGGTACATTCAGGTGTGAACTAAACTAACTGCTAGTATGTTATGGAAGCATTTATTGGAGAGGCTCTTAGAACACTTTTATCTAGATACGCTAATACAAGAGAAAACTTCTGAGTTCATGAATATGAAATAGGTAAACATGTGGGTGATGGACTATGTTGGACGCTATATAGATCTACAATGATTTTCCCCAGCCATAGTAGGAGATGAGGTAGCTATGGAGAAACTTTTTCAGGATGGACTTAAGTGTGAGATTAATTCCCAAGTGAATATATTCATGTTGAAGAAGTTTATAAAAGTGGTGGATCTGGATCTCATATGTGAAGGGAACCGATGGGAGGATTCAAGTTTTGGACAGGTAGTTGTTACTGGATGATCTAGAGGTACGAATTTTGAGAGAAGGAAGCATCATTATGACATATTTAGATAAGGTAGTGGAAGGAAGAGTATGTGTACATGAGGGTTAGTTGGATATGACCATATTGGGGTGATCTTTAATTAGTGTGGAAGGTTGGGACACTATCTTGAACACTATTCCTAACCACCAGTAGAGAGTAAATCTTTTAAAAATATTGGGAATCTACATGAGTTCTATAGGTTAGAGTGACTGACTATATATGAAGGATAAACTGGAATGAGTTAGAGTGTGGGAAGATGATCTTCTACACTATATCGATCTAGGATATAGGGTTCTACTGGCTGAGGTGGTAGAGGTAGTGGGCATTGTTCTTCTGCAAATGAGTGTCTGCACTATCAGATTTATGCTACTCAGGGGAGTCATATAGAATCATAGGTAATATGGGAAGCACAGTTACATCTAGTACAACCTACAATTGTGGATAGAGAGGCTGGAACATCAATAGTGAGAGGTATTATTTTAGTATATTATACTTTAGCTGGTTCCTTATTTGATCTTACAGCCTCTAATTTCTTTATATAATTAAAATTTATTAATGGTTTCAGCCTGGAAGTGGAGTTGGTGAGTGGGGTTATGACTATAGATAAACCATTAGGAGTATGGTCTAGAGTTATATATCTTTTCAAGAGATGTTCACTAGAGATCTGGGAATATCATTTCCTATTGGCACCTTATGTTCTGGATGTAATGGGATTCAAAAAAATTAAGGGTATGGACTGGCTAGTCGCATATCAGTCCCACATCAATTGTTACCATAGAATAGTTACCATTGTGTCTCCTATAGATGGCCAGTATATTCAATGTGAAGAGTGTGATATCCAAGAAGGCCAAGTAGGGCCAATTACCAAGCAACTGAGAGAGCTTACAACCTATGTTTCTATTCTATTCTTAGATTATGGGGGTTTTATCCATGATTTCCTTCCACCAGTATAAGATCTGTTTCAAGATGTCTTCCCAGAAGACTTATAAGGGCTACCACCTAAGTGATATGTGGAACTCAATATTGATCTCAGACTGGGAGATAATCTAGTGTCTATTTCTCCATAAATAATTGAAACAACTGATCTTCAAGAGCTTATGAATCAATTGGAAGAGTTGGAGGATAAGGGATATATCTATCCAAGTATGTCACCTTGGGGATCACATGTTTGTTCACAAAGAAGGATGGTTAGAGTTTACGTTTGTGTGTCAATTACAACAAGTTGAACAAAATGACTATGATGAACCAATATCATCTTCCACATATAGATGATATGTTTGAAAAATGGAAAGGATCTTCTATGTTCTTGAAGACCGATTTCAGATTAGGGTATCATTAGTTGAGAGTATGAACCTCTGATATACCAAGGACAGCTTTCAAAAGCAGGTATAGCCTTTATGAGTTTATTGTAATGGTTTTTAGGTTGATAAATGCACCAATAGTGTTTATGGAATTGATGAATTGGATCATTCATCCATATCTAGATCTGCTCTGTGGGTGTTTATGGATGACATATTGGTGTACTCCAAGACTCATGACGGTCATTGACAACATCTTAACATCATCTTGAGTATATTGAGAGTGCATTGGTTATACACCAAGCTATATAAGTGTCAGTTTTGGATTGACTAGGTATAATTCTTGGGGCACATCATCTCGGAGGGTGGTGTGTAAGTGGACTCAGATAAGGTTCAAGCAGTGGTTTATTTGGACCATCCTAAGAATATTTTTTCTATCTGAAGCTTTCTGGGATTCAATGGATATTTTAGAAGATTGATCCATGAATTTTCCCATTTGGCATTGCCGCTTTAGGGATTGACCAAAAAGGAAGAAAAGTTTGAATGGATAGAGTTTTGTGAGATAAATTTTCTGAAGATGAACAAGTGATTAACATCAACACCAATTTGGATCTTACCCGAGTGAGGTGAGAAGTATATAGTTTATTGTGACACTTCAGGGATCGGTCATGGAGATGTGGTGATGTAGGGAGATTAGGTTGTGACGTATGGTTCTCGGTAGTTGAGGCCTCCTGAATAGAATTAACTTATGCACAACCTCAAGTTGGCAGTAGTGGTTTATACTCTTATATTCTAGCTAAACTATCTTTTGACAGAAAATTTTATAGACTATAAAGATCACAAGAGATTGAAGTATATATTTTCACTTCATGATTTTAATATTTGGATGTGGATAAGGGTTGAGTATATATAGTCTATTGATTTTAAACTAGCATATATTTGTGGTAAGGGAAACATTGTGGCTAATTCCTTAAGAAAAAAACTCAGACTCAAATGGTTTAGGAGTGTAGTGGAAAGTGGAATATGATGACCTAGCTGGAGAAAATGCATGTAGTGGTTTAGGAGATTCATAAGAAGATGAATCTAGTTTCATTTGTAGTGGATTTTATGCTTTTAAGATAGATCATGGATAAACAGTATGTGGATCTAGAGTGTTTAGACTTGATGGAAATCTTTGAATGTGAGGATACATCTTTAGAATGGGTGATATATGAGGATGAGATCATCAATGTGAAGAGTTGAGTTGTGGTACCTATGAGAATGTGAGAGGAGATCATGCAGGAATTTGAGGCCTTGAAATTTGTGGTTCGTCCAGGAGTAATCAAAATTTACCATGGAATAAGATGACAGTCATGGTGACCAGGCATAAAAAAATAGATAGAACGGTTTTTGACAAGATTCTTCACCTGTCGGCTAGTGAAAGCAGAGCATCAAAGACCTGGAGGATTACTACATCCATTGACTATTCCGGAATGGAAGTGGGGTGAAGTGACCATGGACTTTGTGGTGGGTCTTATAAAGACACTAAAGAAGAATGGTTTTATTTGGGTCATTGCAGATAAAATAAAAAAGTTAGATCATTTCTTTCTTTTAAGGGAAACCTTTATAGTAGAACATTTGGGAGAACTGCATGTTCAAGAGATAGTTCATCTACCTAGAGTGCGACAAATTATAGTTTCAGATTGTGATTCACACAGTACTTCAAACTTTTGGCAGGGTATGTAGAAAGCACTCGATATAAAATTATTATTGAGTACGGCTTTCCAAACACTAATAGATGGGCAGTTCTATCATACTATATTGGTTCTTGAGGTTATGCTACAGGCATGAGTGCCTATCTTCATTGGATCTAGGAAAAAAACTTGTCTTTAGTGGAATTTTCTTATAACAATGGTTATCATGAAACTATACAGTTGGAACCATATGAGTCTCCTTATTTTAGGGTATATAGATCACCTCTTTGTTGGATGGAGGCTGGTCAGTAAGAGTGGTTGGGATCGAGTCTCATGCCGGAGACATCAGAGCAGGTATAGTTGATTTAAAAATGTTCGTCTAAAAGTAATATTAGATAGAATTCATATGATGATAGGAAGAGACAACCCCTATAGTTTATAGAGGTTTATTATGTATTTCGTGTGGTTTCATCTAGGTTGGGTCACCATAGGATATGGAGGTAGGGAAAGTTGTCACCCTTGTTCGTTTGACATTTTGAGATGGTGGATAAAATTGGGCTGATGGCATACCTATTGGATCTTCCACAGTGATATAGTTATATTCATGATATTTACTTTGTATCACAACTTCAGAAGCGTCACCCCAATCCTTCTCATGTGATCGATGAGTGTGAGGTTGATCGTGAGATAGATGTGTCCTTTGAGGAGCATCTGATAAATGTTTTGGATCTTAGTTATAAAATGTTGTTAGTAAAAAATATGAAGATAGTTCATCTTCTATTAAATCATGGACATCCAATAGAAGAAACATGTGAATTTGAATTAGAAACGAGGGCTCAATTACCTAATTTTTTTTTCTCTGAATCTTAGAAAGGCTTTGAAGTGCGACTTGATGATGAACGTTTATAAGGTGCGGATATTTTAACATCTAGAACTTGTTTGAGTTATCTCTAGGGTGATTTTAGGTAATTTTTGTTATTACCTAAGTACCTTTTATGGGAGTTATGGATTGGGGAGTGTTTGGTTGAAGTCTAAGAAAATCTTTGAGAAAAGAGGTAGTGCATGATTGGTGCATGGTTTTAACCAACCGTGTGACTGTCTAGGGGAAACCATGAGATCTATAGTCTTTGAGGAATTAGCTCCAGCATGTTTAAATCATGATTTGATATGTTGTTCTAGGTAGCCATGTGATGTGTCCCCTTTAAGCAGTGGATAATTCATGGTTAGCACACAATTTTTCTTATTGTGTGACTAAACCGTGTGAGTGATGACAATGAGATCCTAAAATTGTGGATCTCACTAATTTTCAACCATTAATGACTTTTTTCACATCTTATACAACCCTATCATTGGAGTTTTTATTCCAATGGTTATAGGAAGGTTCTCCCATCGACCTGGAGGGATTCCAAGGCCTCATAAACACTGTTCATTTAGATTGGAAGCTCGATTTGAAGATCCTCTCTTCTCCCGACAAGTGGATTCCATCTTGATGGTTTCCCTATTATTTCTTCTATCTATCCATGATATTTTCATGGATTATATCATCAGTTTCCTTGGATCTAAACATATGTTGTGACATCTAGATCTAGGAGTGAGGATCTAGATTTCGATTTTTTAAATCTTCATGTCTTTTATCTAGATTTTTGTAGAGGGATTTAGATCCAGAACTCATATCGGCATCATTGTACTGCTCAAATTTTTAGGGATTTCCATTTGGAAAATATCTATCAAAAAATCTATGTAGGCAGCCTAAATATAATTCCCATAGTTTTGGATTTGATATGTATATAAAATATTTTAGAATTTCTATCATCCTTTAGCAATTGATTTCCGCGAATTGGGTTAATTGGGATAACCAATTGAGTTATTGAAGTTTTACTAAAATAAGTGATTAATTATAGAATTTATCAGGAGATTAATGGGATTCCATGTTAGATAATTAATTTGTGGAAAATTGGTTAAAATATATATGGGTATTAATCTAGATAATTAATTGGGAAATTAATTATGAGATATTGAATTGGATAAATTTAGATAATTAATTGTGAATTAATTATGTGATTGGAGATTATGATCTAGATAATTAATTGTGGGATTACTTATGATGATTATAGATTTAGAAATAGATAGTTAATTATAGAAATTTAATTAATGGAGATGAGTAGTAGTGTTGGTAATTTAATTAATGCGGTAATTAATGAGATTGAGGAATTTAGTTAATTATTGTGTTTACTAATGGTTTTGATGTGTTTAACTAATTTTTGAATTAGTAATTGGGTTGGGGTGGATAGTTAATTGGTAAATTAATTATTTGATAAATAATGTGAACATGGTGATTATTAATTGAGAAGTAAAAATTATAACATGGTCATCCTACTTATGAGTAAAGAAAATGAGAACATTGTCATTCAAAATTGAGAAGTACACATGGTAAAATGGTCATTATAAGTAAGATTAAATAGAATGGTATCATGGTCATTCTATTGATGAGTAATCATGATAACATGGTCATCTTACATAAATTTTTTATACTATAAATTTGGAAATGGGGAATTTAAAAGTGAAATTAAAGAATAAAAATATTGGCACTCCAATTTATGACATCATATGAGACTATTTGACTTCAGGATGAGTCGAATCAGGTTCTGAGATATCATATCACCTTGAATAAAATGATATTTTGATAGAAGCAGGTATTAAGATGTCGTATTACCTAGGTAACACATCAGGATTCAGTATGAGGTGATGTTTTTATTGATTTATGGGTATCCTTAGGAACCCTGGAGTTAATGTAGTCAGATAAGAATAACTGAATATGTCGTAAACTATATATTATTGCATTGAACTTCTTTCCTTATATAATTTCATAAACTATATTTTGACTGAAATTGTATGAGACACTATTGGTGGGGGACTATTGAGTTGTACTCACACCCTATTTGGGCTACCTGATTAATACCTGAATAATTTATATTGTTGCATTACTGGATAAGGGAATGGGCCCTGGGATATGTGGATGATTGGGGATGGATCTTTGAGGAGGGAACCGAACATGGTTTGGGACCCACTTGGGGAGTTTTAGTGTCTTTACTTTCAGTTTCATTACAGACATTGACACTTATATTGGCTTAACATGTTTTCCCTTTCAATTTACTATAATTTTTAACATTTAGTTATCTTCTGACATAAGTATTTTTCTGGTTATATATGTGTGCTTTCACTTTTATTATTTATTTCCACTAGTAGTTTTATATGATAAATGAGGGTATAGTCTCCCTAATAATGACTTACCAGGTGCCTGTTTCTAGTCGGTATCCTCTAGTGTACGGGGAGGAGCACTTGAAGTCTTGTGGCAAACTGGCTCTGGGCGCATTGTGTGGCTCCTAGGTCAGGACATTACAGTTTCAGTATCTCATCGAAATTTTGTCCCAGTAAATTTTATTTTCTTTATATTTTAATAAAATTAATAGAAAAACTGATTTTCAAGAGTAATTTTGTGATATTCACATACCATGTTGAGTTGAAGGGAAATCCATAGGCATTGAGATTGTGATAAAGAGAAATTATTATATGAAGGATAATGCATCAAATCAAGAAGAATTTGTTTTAATTTTATAAAATGATTCCACTAGAGGTCAAGATATTTTTCCTTGGGATGAGGATGGTGAAAATATTGAGTCTTTCATTATCATTCTTATCTTTATTTTGTTTTGTTAATTACTTAAACCCATCATTCATTATTTTTTAATAATTTTGTTAAGTGTTTCAGATTTAATATGTCAAAAAATTTATTTTATATATCAACAAATATTAATCAGATAATTATGGATTTTGTTTCCTTGGAAAGATAAGAATATTATATTAATTTCATATAGTAATTTTTAAATCCAATTTAGTTTTTTTGATGCTACAAAAATTAATATAATTTGTTACAAGCTGTTTAAGTGAAATTTCAATTTTTAGCTTAAAGTCACCAATGAATTTTGATGATATATCATGATACCATGAAAAATTTTTTGTGTAACTTATACCATTAGAAAGAAAATAGATTTATCTAAACATTTTTAGTTTACAATGAATTACTAAACAGTTTTTGTGAACTCTAAAAAATCACTGATGTTTCTACAGCAGTATAACACCTCTATAGTTAACAGATTTGAAATGCTATTATATTTGATTTACTTCATGTTCTAAAAATTTCATAATCTATTGAAACTTTTTTGGATAGAAACACAAGAAGTACATATTTATTTTATCAGTTTTAATAAATGTATAATCATATATTTTTTATGGTAAATAAATTTTTTGATGTTCTGTAATAATTTTTTAAAAGTATTGTTTTTTCAAAATGTTACTGCTTATTGTTTTCATGGATATCAAGAGCTATAAATGTCAGATTGATTCGATTCATGATCCATTATAAATCAATTAATCTTTCATAAATATAATTATTCTAGGAAAAAATTTGAATCTAATGTTAAAGGCCTCTAAAAATTGTTGAATTCTCTAAATATAATTTTTATTGTTTTTCGGAAGGTTTAGATGAACCCTAATTTCAAATTCATGAAACCCAACATTTTTAGAAAATGTATGGTAAATATACCTTATATTTGAATGAAATCCTACATTTGG
Organism: Viscum album; assembly: GCA_963277665.1. Lineage (NCBI taxonomy): Eukaryota > Viridiplantae > Streptophyta > Magnoliopsida > Santalales > Viscaceae > Viscum > Viscum album. The sequence goes on from CAUJRU010000604.1 coordinate 48,537, forward strand.
AAAAATGAATGAATTTTTTTCAACCCTATGATTGTGAACAACCATATGTTGTTAACCCTAAATTTTATAAAAAATAATGGTTTACAAACCATACATTTTAAATGAACCATACTTTAATAAACCCTACATTATTGAACCCTACATTGCGGGGAGAATTTTCCCTACTATTCTTCTATTTCCACAAGTTATTTTCTAAAAACCCCAATCATATCCTATTGTGCATCTCTTTACAAGATAAAACACTACATCCAAAAAAATTAAATTCACTACATACTATTGTAACTAAACTAAAGAAACATAACCTACTATGTGCTGAGATTTCAGAGTGTTTATTATAAATGGATGTTTAATGTTTTTTTGCAAAGGAACTCTATGAAGGAAAAACTAAAATTCTAAAATAATATGGAAATAATTTTGTAAATGCTTTCCTCTATATCTCATGAACCTAAACTGAAATAATAATATATATTTTGATTTTATTTTAAGAATGAAAAAATATATAATGTTGGATGACATATTCATCTAGTGTGAAGCATATTATATACTGAAATAGTGATCTATTATTGAATAAAAATAGATCTTCAAATATATTGTATACTTCTGAAACTAACATTTAATATCAGCACATATGCTGCAACATTCTTTATAATGTTGCATCCTCTCAGGAACACCATTTTTGTTCACTACATGAGTTGAACCATAAAGAAAAAGAATAATAGATCAAATATAGGAAATGATATATGATCAATTACTCTAAAATGTTGTAACATTCCTGTTAGATCCACTAGGCTAGATACCATGAGAGGGGGGGTTAATCAGGGTATGATAGATTAAAATGACTGCCCATTTTGATCTTGTTTTGTTGTTAGACAAAACCCTCTTCTCTCCCCTTCCTAATGCAGAGTATGAACAAACCTGAAAGCATGCACAGGACACAATGATTTTTACTTGGTTCACCCTCAATGGGCTACGTCCAAGGCGCATACACTAGCAGTGTTCCGATGTACCAATTCCACTATAAGCGCACTGTTGTTTACAAGTTTGAAGAAGACTCTCTATCCCTCCTTGTTTACAACCACTCACAATTTGGGAACTCACTGCTCTCTCAACTGAAGTGAGCTCACTGCTTCATCAAAAGATCCAATCACAGTTTATAGACCTGTAGGTCTCTTCATTATCTCTAATGAAATATCCATCCTTAACTATTGATAGATGCTCTGTTGACGTCTAACTTTCACCAGCAGATGAATCTCACTTTACACCAAGTGTACTGGGCAACTTCAATTTTTATGTGCAGCCCTTATTGCACCTTGCGCGTAATTCTTTTCTTTTGCATGAAATTCACTTTTCACTCAACATCTATTTTACGTGCAAGACCCCTTTTATGCACCACAAATGATTTTACACGTAATAGCTTTTACGTGCAACCTTTATACTGCCTTGAATGGAATTCTCTGCTTTTTCATGAAATTCACTTTTCGAGCAATAGTATTATTTTCGCACAACCTCTGTTGTGTGCGCAAATAGTTCTTTTATGAGCAAACTTGTTGTTTTTGCGCAACTCTCTTGTGCACTTCAATTTCGCGCACCAGATCTTGGATACTCTCTTCGTCTTGAGGTACACAGAATAGAGGGGGTTCACTTCATATTTATAGGCAAAATCGACCCCGCATGAAAAACCATCCTTGAGCACATAATTATCTTCCAACACCAAAAAACATCTTCCACGCAACACCATTTTTCACGCACTGCTCCAATATTTCGTGCACCTCATTCCTTTTCCAATTTTTGAGCTTCAGACCTCGAAACACATCTTGCACAAAAAAATCATCCCTCTATTTTGCACATCCTGCAAATATTTCACACACCACTTTCCTTTTTCACGCACCGTGAAAATATTTCGCACAACACATTATTTTTCCACACATCGCACTGATATTTCATGCACCACGCTGATTTTTCGTGCGCCACTATATTTTTCATGCACCACATTAATATTTCGCGCCCCAAATTATTTTTTGTTCACCACTCCAATTTTGCGCGCACCTCCCTTTGCCAAAAACACATCTCTCCATTTTCCAATTTTCAGGGCCAAAAATTTGGCAAACACTGGAAAATGGCGCACCTTGTATCTGCTCTTTTTGTACCACCTCCAGATCGTTCATTCCTTTGTCAAGGTTATTCAATCAATCATAGATTGTTGAAAGAATCCCTTGAACTCAGAAATCACTATGTAAACCCCCATTGTCAAAACACTCAAACATCATGGTCTGTTTTGTCAAAAAATACAGCATGGAGGCCCACTTTGTCAACAAACACAATCACCTTAAAAATGCTTCAATGATTCCTTGAGGGATTTTTGCTCAATAATTCCTAAGATACTATAAATAGGAAATTGATCATGTGTATTTTGAAATACATAATTTTGTATGCTAACAAATAGAATGTTTTTTTTTCACACAACTACAGTTCGCTTCATGAAAACACTTCATCAAAATCTTTAGAAATATAACTAGAAACTAAATATGGTAAGAACCAAAATACTCAGATCGGTATGAAATTGAGGCATTTGTATTATTTATGTTTGAGGAAATATATCATCATGGATATAGAGATATGATTATATTATCATTTATTATAAATATGATTATATTATCATTCATTAGAAATATGATAATATCCAACATTTTTAATATTTCCAAAGTAGGTTACAGTACATTGTTTTACATGTTTATTTGTATTTCTATATGTTGTGTTATTATATATGATTATTTTAGTAATTTATCAATTGAATAAATTATATTAAATCCAAAGGATTATACCTTGAGAGACTACAAAGATTTTGGTTATGTACTTAGAGATAAAAAATACCATTTTATTCTAACGTAAGTTTTTTAGAAATGTTGAAGGACACAAAGTTATTCCAATTCAAATATTTGAATTTGAATTTGGATTGTGCTGCTATTTTTAAGGAATTATTTTGAATATATTTAAATATATTTAAATAGATTTAAATGGAAGTTTAAAATCATTCAATTATTCTATTATTATATATATTTTATCATGATATTTATTCAGCTTATATTGAATGATTTATTAGAGATTTATTCTATAGGAAGAAGTCAATGGTGATACGCTATCCTCTATATATTTCTAAATGATTTCAAGTATCCAAAGGAAAAGGAATTATTCTATTATGGATTGATATTTATTCCCTATATATATATATATATATATATATATATATCTTTAGTAGGATAAGAAAATATATGAAGAAAAGAAGATACGTGAAAACTCTGATGAAAATAATGTACTGAAATATTCTTCTTGTTGTTATTTTAACAAAGAGAGAAATATTCTTTATACATCCTTATTATGTCATGGTGAAATGAAGAAGGAAGCTCATGAAACATTTTCTAATCAATTTGAGACTATTTGAAGAATAATATTACGCTTTTATGAAATTTATAATTATTTTACTTATATTGTTTATAATTGAATATCAAAGACATATTACAGTTTCAGCTGCAACTAGGAACAAGAATCGATTTTCTCAATCAAATCATTAACTATTGATTTATTAGTGTATCAACTGCTTGGACATAGTAGTGGTGGATTTTAACATCATAAATAAGTTTTGGACACATTAGTACCCCAAAAAGGAACCAGAAGGCCCTGTAAAAGACTTGTAAGAAGTCAACTTCTTGTACTCATTTGTGGTGGTCTCCATATAAGAGAACCTATTAGGGAAAATCACTATGCTTATTGAGTAGAGAAAGTATGGAGTGGACTATGGTATTTTTGTGCCTCAAACCACAATAAATAAGCATGTTATTTTCCTTTATTTATTTCTATTACTTGCTCAAATATAATAGATAAGGAAAGGATCCCTTAATTTCAATAGGGTCATGTTATAATTGTGAAGATTTTTAAAAGAATACAATTCAACACCCTCTTGTGTCTTCTTCATATCCATTTTGAAACAACAATGGGCATAAAATGTAGGACTCTAATGAAGATATTTCTCTTTATATAAATTTTTTTATACTTGATAACAACAATTGGAATCAAAGTAAGTTCTATATTTAAAATATTTCTTTTTTTTGGAAACCATTGATAATTATTTTGTCTCTCTAAGATACCTATAATGTAATATGAAACTTTTGGATCTTTTAACATATTGAATATTTTTTTTGGATTTAACATGATCAAGTTAAATATTTAGATAAAGATAAATTTCAATGTATAATTCTAGAGGAGGCATGTTGATGATCCATTATCCTTATTTTAATGGAGTTAATTATGGATGCTTTAGCGGTGGCATGACTAGATATTTGAAGAATATTTATATAATGTTCCCAAAAAGACTATTTAACTGTATGAAATATTTAGAGAATAGGTAAAGTTAGATGATGAAGAGGAATCTAAATATGATGTTAATTTGAGAGCAATTAATGATATCATATGTGAACATGGTCTTGATGAATTTAATTTCATTTCTCGATGTTCTACTGCCTGTGATATGTGGCATACAATCACAGCTGCTTATGAAGAAACATATAAATTAATAAAAGATAAAAATTATGTTACTCACTTGGGAACTCCAATATTGGATGACAATCAGACATTAAATAAGTTTGTGTTGATGTGTGATGTTGAGAATTAAAAAAAAACTGAAAATTGTATTTCTATATAAAATGAAAATGATGAAATCATTGATTATATGGATGAATTTTCTAATTATAGTAATTTGGATTCAAGAAATGAATCTACTAAAAAATCTAAATTTCAGAAAGAAAATAAAGTGGTAAATAGAATTATTATAGTTCATGCTGATGAGGTATGACCATCTTACTCTAAAAATCCGTATTCCAAAATTTTATCTCATGATGAACACGGTAAATATTGTTTTATTATTCAAGAAAAATTTAAATCCTTAAAGAAATATAACTGAAAACCTAGAAAATCGTATGATGTTGTTTTAATTGATAATGAATGTTTGAAAATGATTACTATATATTTAATATCAAATTCTTCAAAAATTTCTTCTGATGTACATGAAATCAAAATTAAATAATTGTTGGATACAGTTGATAATTTAAATCCAACAAAACAGTACCTCAGTGGTAAAATCTCTTACTTTGCATCTAGAAGAACCAGGATCAAATATGGATGAGGAAGAATTTTCATGTTACTATATAAATACAGTACATAGTAATGTAGATGTTACTATAGCATCCATAACTATTCATTCGATTTGGGCCTTTGGGTCATCAGTTTTGGCCTACGAGTCTCAAGGACTTTGTACCACCAAGTCCTTATTTCCATAGGCCCTTTGGGTCACTAAAGGCCTTTAGGACACAGTTTATTCAGTCCACTAAAGGCCTTTACACCACCGAGCCTTAACATTGAAAATGAAGATGAAGTGGCTAGCCAGACCACACAGGTGGAGGACCATAAGATGATTCATATAATTTTATATCCACTAGAGTAGAGCTAACCATATTGGAAGAACGACTGGGTAAGGAAATTTCCATCGGTACAAGGCACTGTACAGTTCTTCATGGGGAAATTCTATCCAATCATCCATGCAAGGTGGAGATCTAGGTGCCTTCAAAAAATTAGATAATAGGAAGGTGTAGTTCCAAAGTTTAGTTTGGTCATGGGTATTCATAAATCATGTAATAAACTTTTGGAAACTAGGTATTCATATCATGTACAAGACTTCTTCTTTTGGGCCTCTGGGTCATGTTAGGGTTATAACAAAACTTCTCTTTATTACACACATAAAAATGATTTATTACATAAAATTAAACTTAATAAAACTCTATGGATCAATTGGTCTAGTGTCTTTGAGGATTAGTAACATTACATAACAACTTAAAACATAAAATACACCATCATTAGAGAAAAATTCTTTTACATGACCACATTATTTTTTCATACTTAGCATTGCATGGGATAACCTGAGGACATACATAAGAAAAGGGTGAGTTATAAATCCCCGTAAGAGATTAAACAAGGAACAACATGATGAATACAATACATGTTAGGAAATAGGCATATCAATGTATCATAAGAGAAACATGAACATAAAATAATGATATAACATGGTTATCAAAACATGGAAATGCGGAAGCAACATTAAACATGATATTATCGTGATCCAAGGCTCATTGCACATGGAGCATGAGTAAACCCTCATTGAACATTAATTAGAATTCGTAAACACTCATTTCACATGGAGTATCATGATACTATTCTTTACCTAATGCATTGGAGTGCTATTAAGGTTCACCCTTTATAAACATTTCATTTCATGCATAAGTGTGCCACATGGATCATATAACACAGAATCATTCAACATAATAATTTATTCCATGATTAAGGAATGTGGAATATATACTTGTAAGTACAATAAAATATTTATTTGAGTATAAAGGTGAATAACCTAGATAGATACATGAGTATGGTATTCACTACACAATGATTTTGGCAAGGAAAATCGTAGTGCAACTTCGGAAGCCTAACGGGGGACATAAAAATTCATAGAAAATTTTGATTAGAAAGAAATAGGAATCTCATAATATGTGCATGAAATTTATAGTAATGAGGTAATATATATACATTTCCAAAAATATGGAATTGGTAAATAGAAGGTGTAACATAATAAAAAAAATTTGAAGAATGCAGGGTAAGGGAGTAACACTTATGAAATTTCAGCATAGTAACAGGTGAAAATGGGAGAGTTTAATGAGATAAAAAGAGTTATATCAACATTAAAAAATAATTAAAGAATTATGGGAGAGGTGAGAAATCATACCTTAACATTTTTAATTGATAATAAAATGTAGTAACAACATAAATAAGCTTGGACAAAATTGAGAAAGGAAGGAATCCCTTACTTTGAAGTGTGATCCCAAAGGCTTGGGAGGGAATTAAGGGAGAATTTTTAGGTGATTGGGGCGCCTTGGGAGGAATCTAGAGATAGGAGGGAAGAGTAGGTACATTCTCTAAGGGTTTTTTGTGAAGAGGAATGGGAGATTTAGAGGGTTTATATTGAAAAAGAGAGGGGATTCTTTATTATTTAGGTTTTGGACACTACCTGTTAAACTAATCAAAACCACAAACCATCCCATGGTTCTATTCCAATGTTTTTTGAAAAAGTGGAGTGGAAAAAATTATTTTATAAGTCCAATGGTCGAAAATATAAAATATTATGCCTTATTATGTATAGTTTAGTCACACTCTCAAGGAAATCATTTTAAAATCATAAAATATTTTATATGTTTTGGAGGGTCCACTAAGGCACCATAAAATTTATCAAACAAATATAAAATAACATTATTATAAATGTGAAATATATATTGTCTGAACATACCTTTTATATTATTTTATTAAATCACTTTTGGGTCATTAAGATGTCATAAAACACATTATATATTTAAACTGTAATTAATTTTTACAAAAAAATTCTACTGTCTTAGAAAATTTTAAAAAATGAACCATTAGATAATTTCAACATCCTAAATCCAAAAATGATATTAATTTTATCTAGATAATTTTCTATATATTTTGAATTTTTAATTTTAATATAAAAATCGACATTTATCTAAAATTCAGGGCGTTTTACAAAAATAGCTTTCAAATATTAATAAAAATTACAATTGTATTCAAAAAAATTATACAATCATTTATATCTAATAAAACTTAATTTTTTAATAATATTTTATTAAAATATTATTTAATTCAAAAAATCCATTAATTCATCAAAATATATTTATTAATTGAATATTAACCAAAAAAAATATTATTTTTTCTTTAAAAACCATTTACAAAGTAACAATAATAAAATAAATGTATATTCTTTATACCAAAATAAAGCACATAATCATAGTGATATGTTCTTTTTAGAAAAACCATTATAAAATCCACATAATATTTAAGGGTAAGGTGTGTGATGGTGACATAGTATTAGGGTGGCTCAGATAACTTCGCTCGAGTGGTAATATCTATTAACTTCAACTTCTCTTGTAGGAAATTCTATTAAAGCCTAATGTGTTGAAGCACAGGTTGGGATTGTTCAAAAGAGAATCCCATTAATTCTACCTCCTTTACAAGATCTGACACATGAGCTTTGTATGGAGAAATTATACTAGATGTGGTCATCACTTCAATTGTCTGAGTAAATTGGATTTGCTAATGCCCTCTATTTATAATAATCATGTGGTCACTGTTCAATGACTATATTAGAAATGGTAACAATTCACAATGGTATTTTAAAATCCAAAATCATAAAACCAAGTAGGTGTATATGTTTTATATAGCCATTTTACAAAATAATATATTTAATTAGATAAAGATTAATTTTCATTAATAAAAGTTTTGGTCATTACAATCTTCACCCCTTAAGAAATTTCTTCTTTGAAATTTCCTTTCCCACACTAAAATAGATGAGGGTAACTCTACTTCATCACTTCCGCCGATTCACATGTTTCTTCTTCAAACTTATAGTTTTTTCCACAACATCATGATGAGAGGAATTTCCTTGTTTCATAGAATGTTTTTCCTACGATCTAATATCATCACCAGATTCTGTTCATTGGAGAGGTCATTATCCAATGGTACCACCTCTAGATTTAATACATGCAATGGGTTAGTTAGGTACTTTCTCAAGAGTGATACATGGAATATATCATGTACTTGAGATAGGTTTGGGGGGTGTTATTTGATAGGATATTGCCCCAATGCGATCATGGATTTCAAATGGGCCGATGTACCTTGGACTAAGATTTCCCTTCTTCCCAAATCTCATAACCCTCTTACACAGTGATATGCATAGGAATACCATGTCTCCAACATCAATATCTAGGTATCATCGATGATTTTTAGCATAGATCCTTTTTTGACTATGAGTAGATTTAATGTGCTGCTAGATGGTCTTAACAATATCCACTGTTTCTTCAACCATTTCTAGACCTAGGAGTTTTTTCTCCCAAACATCATCCCAACATGTCGGTGTTCTACACTTCTTCCCATAAATGGCATCATAAGAATCTATTTGGATTCTTGAGTGAAAACAGTTATTGTAAGAGAACTCAACCAGAGGAAGATGATTCGCCCATCCTCCTTTCAAGTCCATTTAGCATGCTCTCAACATGTCCTCAAGTGTTTGGATAGTCTGTTTTGATTTTCCATCAGTTTGAGGATGATAAGCCATACTAAAGTTCATCTTAGTATTCAGAGCATGTTGGAGACTCTTCCAAAACATCGAGGTGAATCTTGGATCTCGATCGGTTATAATAAATAGTGGTACTCCATGCAGCCTTACCACTTCTCTGATGAATATCTTTTCAAGTTGATCCAATGAGAAATCTTCCTGAATTTCAATGAAGTGTGCAGTCATTGTAAGATGATCCACAACAAACTAGATAGAATTGTTTCCTTTGTATGTATTTAGATCTCCAGTGACAATTTCCATGGTGATGTTCTCCCATTTCTATGTTGGTATGGGTATTGGTTGCATCATCAACATAGACTTCTGCCTCTCAATATTCACTTGATGACATACCAGGAACATTGATGTATACTCAATGATCTCCCTCTTCATGTTATCCCATCAATAATGCCCTTGGAGATCTCGATACATCTTTTTGGTTCCTAGGTGAATGGAGAACTTTGAGCTATGTCCATCATCCAAAATTTCATTCTTTATCTTCAGATTTTACGGAACACGTAGTCTAGACACAAATATCACAATTCCTTCTTTATTAACATTGAAATTCAAGGATTCCATTTTTTTATTGTTTCCACTTTCTGTTGAATCCCCACATCAACCTTTTGAGCATCCTTCAACCTTTCCAAAAGATACAGTTGAGTAATAATTTTTGAACGGATTGATGATGTTCCCTTATTCATGTTTCCCATGTACATATTCATCAAATCTATGAAGATTGATTCATTTTCAATTCTCATCAATGATATAATCATTGGGTCATTTCTACGTAGAGAATCTACCACATTGTTTGCTTTCCTAGGTTGGTAATAGATCGAACAGTCATAGTCTTTTATTATCTCTAACCATATTTGTTGGCGCATGTTCAACTATTTCTATGTGGATATATTCTTGAGGTTTTTATGCTCGATATATATTTCACACTTCTACCAAAAGTGGAAATGTTTCCAAATCATTAATGAAAAGATTACTAAAACCAAATCTAGATCATTTTTTGTATAGTTTTTCTCATTATCATTCAATTTCCTTGAATCATAGGAAATGAATTTGTCATTTTGCATCAACACATATCTCAAGACCATCTTCAAAAACATCACTAAATAATAAAAATAGTTCACCACTTGTGGGTAGTGTGAGCACAAGTATAGTGATAAGCCTTTTTTTCAACTCCTTTAAGCTCTCTTTGCATTAATCACTCTAAAAAAATTTATTTCTACCAAGTTTTCTTGGTAAGAGGTTTTGAAAATTATGAGAATTTTCTCACAAATCAGTGATAATATCTAGCTAACCTAAGGAAGCTATGGATATTTTTCAAAGATGTTGGCCTCAACCACCCCTTAATTGCATTTATCGTGGAGGGATTTATAGATATCCCATTTTTTGTGATGATATGACCCATGAATGAGACCTCCTTTGACTAGAAATCACACTTTCTGTACCTTTCATAGAGCTTATCCTTTCACAAGGTCTCTAGTATAGTGATTATATTCTCCTCATGCTCCTCCTTGGTTTTGGAGTATATTAAAATATCATCTATAAAGACTACCACAAATTTGTCGAGGTAATACCTAAACACTCTATTCAACAATACCATGAAGATTGATGGATCATTAGTGAGTCCAAAAGGAATTAATATGAATTCATAGTTCTCATACATTGAATGAAAAGTAGTCTTATGGATATCCTCTTTCTTCGCCCATACATGGTAATATCTCGACTGCAGATCCACATTGGAGAAGTATTGCACTCCACATATCTGATCGAACAAGTCATCAATTCATGGTAGAGGATAATAGTTCTTTATCATGATTTTTTGATCTCATGATAATCAATTCAAAGGCACATTGACCCATCCTTCTTCTTAATGAAGATGACTGGTGCACCCCAAGGTAATGCACTTGGATATATAAACACTTTATCCAGATTCCTTTATAGTTGGTTCTTTAGCTCCTTAAACTTCCCAAAAACCATTATAGACAGAGTCTTGGATAATGGCAATGCCCTAGGTATAAGATCAATTGGGAATCCAACATCCTTTATAGGAGGAAGTCCAGACAATTTCTTGGGAAACACTTCAGAAAATTCCTTTACAATAGAAATTTATTCAAGGATGGTTTCTTCCTTAGAATCAATCATATGAGAATGATATGCATGCACATAGGTCTATAATTAAATGCATGAGATGATGGTGATAAAAAATATTCATCCTCCTCCTTGCCCTTGTACAAAATTGGGGGTTGATTTTCCATATGGAGATTAATTTACCTCTCATGGAAATTTATGTTGGATGTAAAAAAAGAAAGTCAATCCATGCCATGAATCTCATCAAATTTCACTAGAGGGAGTATGAAATGGTTTTTTGGGAAGTTAAAACCTCAAATTGTGATTGGGGAGGATTAATATTCATGGGATGTAAGTATTTCCACATTTTCCATTCTCACTGACATCTCCATTCTGATGATTTTTTGGTGGTGCTGGGATTGTTCTACTAAATATTCACAATTTAAAAGAAATCATAGAACCGGAATCAAAAAAGTACATATGCTAATCTTGAATTAATAACTAGCATACCTATCATTACTTCATTATTGGGGTTCACTTCAGTGGTAGTGATGGAAAATGCTCACCCTTGTCGCCTTTGATGTTCCTGCTTGTCTAAAAAACCATTGGTTTAGGGAACTAATTTGAAAAGTTCCATATTTCATTGTAGTTGAAGCAATTAATAATGCGTTGAGGGTCAAAATGAGCGCTCTTCAACTCTGTCGCAGCAGCTAATTTTTCTTTCTGGAAATTAATGTCTAGGTTCCCTTCCCTTCCACACATATAGCATTTCCTCACCCGCTTCAGGCAATTTCCATGGTGGTCATTTCCACACCATTGGATAGTGGGGTGCTTGAATTTCCTAGCACCGTTGGATTTATCCATTATAAAAATATAATTAAAGTCCACTTTCTGCTTCTTATCCCCATGATACCCCTAAGATTTTCCAATCTACATTTCAACTTTGAGGGCACATAAAACAATTTCCGCATATCTATCGAAGTCATGGATCAGCAAGCTTTTCATAGGCTAGGTTTTATCACACAAAAGAAATAAACAACCTTTCATTCGGGGGTAATGAAAAGGATGGATGCATAAGGGAAAGCCTTTTGACATTTGGCTTGTACACTCTGATGGATTTGTTGTCTTTTTTCTTGACGTAAAGGAAGTCCATTTCTATCTTAAGTTGGAGGTTACACGAGAAATATTTATCGATAAACATTTTATAGAAATCATTCCATTCCAATGCATCGATCTCTTTCTCAAACTTTATATTTTTTTATCAATGTCCCGCATTGATCAGCTTCACCCTCCATACAATAAGCAGTCAGAAGAACCTTCTCTTTTTGGAGAATTACATGATGGAGAATATATTTTCAATGGGTTTGATCCATTGTTCGACGATTGAGGGATCAGATGATCCATTAAAAGTATTACATTGTCTCATGAAGCTCTAGATTACGGCTTTTTCTTTCTCGGGGGGGGGGGGGGGGGTTAACATTCCTATTGACCCATGTATCTATTCAAATCATGAGTTAACTGAAAGAGTATCATGGAAATTTTTTTGATTCCTGCTCTCATCAAATTGGGCACCTCATTTGAATGGTCATCTCATTGATCATTTCATAGGTTTTTAGCGGAATTCCTCCTATTACCGACCATTGTCTGGAATAAAAGGACTGTTAGGGGTAATACATAAAGAGAAATCAAGTGAAAAAATAGATAACTTATTAATTACATTTACTTCCTTAACTTATGAATTTATTGGCTTTAATCTATGTTATCCATGATCTACTTCCCAGAATATATTCTTAGGGGAATTTTTGGTATTCTATTAATAATGGTTCATGTTATTCTTATGAATTTACCAAAGCATATACCCTGGGAGTGTCATAACCAAGTTTGTAACAAGTCTTGTTGTAATGAACAAGTTCTCGTTCGAGTCTAGCTCAAAGTGGTGTTTTTAGGTTTTACCCCAAGATACATTTATCCAAGATCCATCTCTACTTGTTCATATCCAAGTAGGGATATCTTTTATTGATAAATCAATCACTCTACACTCATAGAAATTTAGGGATGTTTTTATTATACTGAGTCTTATTACTAAGTATTTCACACGGTTTTTCTAATCCTAATCAAAAAAATAACCAAACCTATCCTCTAATACCAACTATAATAACCCTACCCTTTGTTACACACAAAAACATGCTTTATTACATGAAACATCCCTAAATACAACTCAATTTATTGAGAGGTATATTTTATTTGGGGATTATGAGCATTACATAATGAATTAAAAATAAAATATAACATCTTTATTAAAAACGTTTTCTACACGACCACAACATTCCTTCATTCTTAGCATTGCTTGGAATAACCTGAGGACATGCATAAGAAAAGGGTGATCTATAAAGCCCAGTATGGAATTAAACAAGGAATAACATTAATAATACAATAAATTTTAGTAAATATAAATATCTATGGATCATAAGAGAAACATGAACATAAAGGCATGATATAGCATGGTTATCATAACATGAAAATGTGCCAACAACATTTAACATGATATTAGCATGATCCAAGGATCATTGCACATGTATCATGATTAAACCCTCATTGAAATTGAATTATAAAGAGTAAAACTTAATTTAACATGGCCTATCATGATATTATTTATTACCCAATGCATTAGAGTGCTATTATGGAGCACCTATTATAAACATTTAATTTTGTGCATAAGTGTGCCACATGGCCCATATAACATGGAATCATTCAACATAATAAGTTATTGAATGATTAAGGAATGTGAAATACATATATGTAAGTGAAATATAATATGTATATGCTCATAATGTTGAATACCCTATATAGAGACATGAGTATGGAATTCACTACACAATGATTTTGGTTTGGAAAATCACAGTGCAATTTCAGCAGCTTAATGGTGTGACATAAAAATTCATAAAAATGGTTGATGAGAGAGAAAAGGTTATCTAATGATATGTAAATGAAATTTATATTTGGGGGTACCAATATATATATTTTCCAATATATGTAATTTAGAAATAGAATGTGTAACATAATAAATAAACATGAAGAAAGAGGACAAAGGGAATAACTCTTATAAATTTTCTCCATGGTAACGGGTGTACATGGGAGGGATTAATGAAATATAAAGAGGTATATAATCATTAAAAATAATAGGGTAGTATCAGGGAGGTGAGAAATCATACACCAACATTTTTAATTGGAAATAAAATGGACTAACAACATAAAGAATCCTGTAAAAAATGAGAAAGGAAGAAATCCCTTACTTGGAAGTGTGAGCCCAAAGATTGGAGGGGCTTGAGGGAGGATTCATGGGAGCTTGGGGAATCTTGGTTGAATTATAAAGAGAGGAGGGAAGAGTAGGTATGTGCTACAGTGGTTTTTATTCAAGAGTAATGGAAGATTGAGTGGGTTTATATGTGAAAGTAAAGATAATTAGTTATTATTTATGTTTTGGATAGTACGCATTAAACTATTCAAAACCACAAACCATCCCATGGTTTTCACACATGGTTTTTTCAGAAGTGGAGAGGAAAAAATTATTTTATAATTCCAATTTCCGAACATATTAAAATATTAGGCTTAATTTTGTGGAGTTGATTCACACTCTCATGGAAATCATTTTAAAAAGATAAAATATTTTATAAGTCTTGGAGGGTCCACTAAGGCACTATAAAATTAATCAAACAAATCTATAATTACAATATTTTAAAGGTAAAACATAATTTGACCGAAAAATATCTCTTATATTATTTTATTACATCACTATTGGGTCATTATGATGTCATATAACACATTATATATTTAAATGGTAATTATTTTTTACCCAAAAATTTGACTATCTCATAAAATTATAAAAAATACACTATTTGATAATTTTGATGTCCTGATTCCAAAAATGATATTAATTTTATCTAAATGATTTTATAAACATGTGAATTTTTTATTTTAAAATAAAAATTGACATTTATCAAAAATTCATGGGTTTTGTCAAAAATAAATTTCCAACCCTAATAATTATTACAATTGTATTCATAAATATTATACGACCATTTATATTTAATAAAGATATATTTAGTAAAAATATTTTATTAAAATTTTATTTAATTCAAAAAACCAGTTACTCATCAAAATAGATTTCTGAATTGAATATTGTCAAAAAATATTATTTGGGTTTTAAAAATCATTTACAAAGTAACCACATAAAATGAATGTATATTATTTATACAAAAATAAATCGAAGAATGATTGTGATAGGTTATTGTTACACAACCCCTTATAACACTAGCATAAGACCTAAGGGTTAGGTGTGTGTTGGTGACAGACTCTTGAGGTGGCTTAGATAAGATTTATCGAGTGGTAATCTCTATTAACTCCCACTTCTCCCGTAGGCGATTCTGTTCAAGCTTAACATGTTGAAGCTCAGCTTGGTCTTAGTAAAGAGTGATTTTTAGGGACTCTACATCCTTTTTTATCTCTAAAAATTGGGATTCATATAGAGAAATTATACTAGATAAGGTCATCGGTTCGTTTGTCTGAGTAAATTTGATTTGTTAAAGCAATATATTTATACTAATCATGTGGTCACTATTCAACGGCTACATTAGTAGAGTTAACAATTCATAATAGTATTTTAAAATAAGAAACCATAAATCCAAGGAAGTGAATATGTTGTATATAGTTATTTTACATATTAATACATTTAATTAGATCAAGTGGAATTTTCGTTAATAGAATTTGGGTCATTACAAAGGTTCCCCCTAAACCCTTAAAAGTAGGATTAACAAAAATAAATAAATAATATAAGGCCTTTAGGATTTCAGAGTTAAGTTGATTATATGAAAGAAAGTTTCTAGTACGATTATTAAGGGACTAAATTATTTGAATAATTTTTTTTAAAAAAACAAAATTCATAAATTAAAACACAATATTGGTAGTAATAGAGAAAACCCAAAATTATTCATGAATTATTTTGTCATATTTTCAAACAGAAAAAGGATATATTCTATTAAATGATATTATTGTGGTATTAACAAACATTATGAATTTTTTCTGTTATATTTATTAAAAAATTTGGTGTCAAAATAATTCATTATTCGATAGAATTATCTATCATTCATTATAATACTTTTGAAAATAATAAACATATTTGGTTACCAACATCTTTAAATTTTAACACTAATGGAACCAGGAGCTTATGGGTACTAAAAGGAACATGTATTTTATGTTTTTTAGGTATGCACCATTGGACATCATTGTTACATCATTAAGTGGCTACATGAAAATTATAGAAATTTATTTCTATTTATTATTCTTCTAAATAAAAATATCACATTTCTGGAACTATTAAAATCTAGAAAGTATTTTATTTTTAATTTTTCAATTCGAATTAAAAGCACTAGGTATTTTATACATGAGGATAAAAACATTTTTAATATTTTTATTCATATACATTTAATTACACCTATTATTAAACTATTAATCATTTTCTCACCATATTATTTTATGAATTAATTAGTTAAATTGTTTTATTAACCAATGACCATCAATATTTATCTTATGATTTCATATAAATGGTTATCTTGTGTGTAAGAATGTGTTTAAGGTCATACTATTTAAATCAATTTCTTGTGATAATTAATATATTTCTGGATGTGATAAATTTTTCTATTATTATATTATAATATTTTGATCAATTATATCATGAACCAAAGTTATATAAAATTTTTGACAATTAATTAATTAAATAATTTGAAGATCATTTATTTTAAAAAATTTCCAAATCCCTCTTTTACTGAAAATTACTTTAAAATACATTATTTAATTCCTTTAATATCTTATTAAATAATGTTATGTCTTAAGGGGTGTTTTTATAATATTAACTAGTTTTTTAATATTTTATTATTATGAAATGAATTAAATTCTTTTTATATTCATTTCAAACACTTATTATTCATTGAATAATGTTTTATATATTTCCATCAATCCATGATTATATATTTTTATATTTTTAAAGGAACCATGAATTTAGAGGGATTTTATATTTATTTATGTATTAAAAACATATTTCAAATATAATTCTCTATAACTCATATCTTTGGTATGTTTAGAAATCCAAAATATTTTCTTTATTTAAAATTTTAAATATTATTCATATTATTACTAAAATTTTCAATTCATATTCTTTATTAAAATAGGTAAATATATTATATTCTTTAATATACTCAAGAATTAATATTTTTTATCCTTACAAAAAGTTGAAGAAAAAATTGGTAGACAATTAGGTTTTTATAGTTATAAAAAAGGGGGAGAATGTTGAGTGTCGCATTATCATTCTAATCTTAATTTAGTTTTGATAATTACTTCAACCCATCATTATTTTTTTTATAATAAATTTGTTTAGTGTTTCAAACATAATATGTCACTGTATTTATTTTATTTCCATTGAAAAAGTGATCATATTCTTATGATATTTTTACTATTGGAAATATAAGAACATTATCATCATTTCATCTGTTAATTTAGAAAACTAATTCAGTTGTTTCAATGGTGAAAAAATTCACTAAATTAGTTATAGGTTGTTCAAGTGAAATTTTGGTTTTCAACTTAGATTTTCCTAATAATCTTGATGATATCTCAAGATAAAATTAACGGATTTGAATGATCCTTATACCATTGGATATATAAGATATTTATCTACTTTTATTAGTTTATGAGGAAGGCTGAAATTATTTTTGGTAGTCTAAAAAATCACTAATATTTTTGCAGTAGTTTCACAACTATATAGTGAAATGATTTGAAAAGCTACAATATTTGATTTATTTCATATTCTAAATATATAAGAATTGATTGAAACCTAGTAGTATGTAAATCAAGAAATGTTATCTGGATTTCATTATTTTACATCTATGTATAAAAAATTCCTTTTGGATGGTGAATAAATTATCCAAAATTAGGAAATTACTTTTGGAAACTATAGTTTTTTATGAATGTTATTTCTTATGTTCTTAAATTATATTGGGAATTGTAGAAGTAAAATTAATTCAGTTTATGATATATTATAAATATCTTAATATTTACTAAATTTATTTTTTCTTTGGAAAAATGTTGAATCTGCATTTAGAGGTCTCTAAAAAATCATTGAAGACTTTAAATATAAATTGTTATATTTTCTGATGTTTTAGATGAAACAACCTTTCAATAATGTGCACTCGTAAGTTTATTAAAAAATTATGGTTCATATACCCTGTGTTTGGAAGAAACCCTATGTTTGGGAAAAAGAAACTATTTTATTATCAACCTTATGTTTGTGAACAAAGATAAAATTTAAACCATACTTTTGATAAAAAAAAGTATGGTTAATGAACCATGTGTTTGAAATGAACCATGTCTTCATAAACCCCAATTTATTGAACCCTACAATATTGAACCCTACAATCTGGGGAGAACGTACCCTAGTTTTCTGCTACTTCCATGAGTTATTTTTTTGAGAAACACAAAATTATCCTTTTTTTAGTCTATTTACATACTGAAACACTAAAACCAAAGAGATTAAATTCATTTCATAGTTTTTCAACTAAATAACTTTAATGTGACCAACATTGTGCTGTGATTTTAGAGTTTTTTTTTTGGAAATGGATGCTACATGTTTTTCTGTATAGAAACTCTATGTAACACAACCTAAAATGTTGAATTAATATTGGAATCGTGATATACAATTTATCCTCTATAAATCATGAACCTATACTAAAAAAGTTCTAGATATTTTTCTCCAATTTGAAGCTTGAACAAATCTAAAATGTCGGATGAAATCTTCATCCCGTGTGCAGAAGATTATATACTGAAATAGTGATTCATTATATATAGTAAAATTTGATCTTCAAATCTACTGTATATTACTGTAACTAACATCCAATATTAACATGTATTCTTTATATTTATTCATAACTATGCATCCTCTCAAGAACACCATTGTTGTTTGCTTCATGAAGTGAAGCATGAAGAATATGAACAATATCTCAAATATGGAAAATGATATGTGATGAATTATTATGAAATTATGAAAAAACATTGAACTAATGTACACTAAAACATGATCTACTATATTCTAAAATATAGAATGTTGTACATTTAAAAATATAATGTTGTTTGTTGTACACTACTGCATTTCACATCATTCGAAAAGATCCACTATGTCATTAGAAAAATAACAAAAAACTCAAGATGGTAAGCACTACAATATTCAGATCAGTATGAAAGTGTTCTCTCTATATTATTTATGTCTGAAATTATATTTTAACATGGATATATGGAGATGATGATATTATTAGTTAATAGAAATACAAGAATATCTAATATTCTAAATATTTTCAAAGTAGTTTATGAAACACAGTTTTACATATTTCTTGTTATTTATCTCTACATCATTTTTATCCAGAATTATTTCATTGATTTATCTATTGGATAAATTATAATAAATACAAATTATTATTGATGGATATATAATAATGGGTTAGGTCCAGTATTTAGAGATAATAGTGACTAGTTTTATATAATGTTATTTTTCAAGAAAATTCGGAGG
>CAUJRU010000604.1:68640-171211 GCA_963277665.1 Viscum album
GAACGGTTGAGGTTATGAACGAAAAAAAATTATTTTATCTTTCAACACAACTGGTGTATTCAACATGTAACACCCCAGGTAAATAGAGAATATGAAATTTTATTATTTATCCAAATTTGTGAATAAAATATTAAGATGAATATAAAGGGGACACTATGCTCGATGGTGTACCCAACACGCAACAACGAGTTTCTTGGGAATCTTACGTTGCACTCTAATAATAAAATAATATTATTTTAAATGGTAGTTAACATGTAGCCATTGTATTGGAGGGAATGGATATAAATAAATAAAATATTATTATATATGTTTTTAAATGTTTTTACATTTATCCAATAAAAGATAAAGGCTTAAAATACGGAAAGAATTAAATTTTAGGCATTTATACACTAATTTTTACTAAGGGTTCACTTATCACCCCTTGACGGAGAACTGTCATTAAATATAGTTTTGATGAATCTTATAAATTATATTGGACCAAATATAACTATTCTTAAGAATCTGGATATCAAAATTTACTTTGTGTAATTTTTTGGTATCTTTCCGATAAAGTTCTTTTTTTAAATGAATAGTGTAAAATGTTGTATTTTAATTCAAAACCTCTTTTTAATATAATTTATTTATATGATTAGATTATCTTTTGAATTGGTTTTAAAGTGAAATTAGAATATATTTTTACCATTAAATCCAATAGTGGTTGTTGGAATTAATTTCACTTTGAAATCAAACTTAAACCAGTGTCAATCTTTTGATTCTTATTGTTTCATAAAAACACGCTATTAGATCTGACAGCGGGAATTAATTGTTAAATTAATTAATGTGACTTATATGTTATGAATTTTACAAAATAGACATCATTTTTGAATTCAGAATATCAAATATAGCTTAGGTAGAATTTTTGGTAATTTTCTGAAAAACTCCAATTTTTTATGAATAGTGAAACCACTAAGTGGTAATCAAGCAAACTGATTTTTCAGTTAAATGAAAGTTTACCACTAATGTGTATTGAATTTTGAAAATCTGAAATACATGATTTTCATTAGTATGTAAAATGTGGTTCAATGGGATGAAAATAATTTTTTGGTGAATAGTAACTTTTTTTCATTAATCGCGATTAGAGGTAATTAGTGTAATTTAAGGTAAAAATGATATTATAAAAATATGAAAACACCATGACACTTGTCCTACCCCTATTGGATGAGTCATGGCCGACCAAGAAAACCCATGGGTCAACTAGGGGACCCCATGGAGCCACTTTGGTTGGAAAATGACATTAATATATATTTATTTAATGTAAAAGTAAAAATGACACAAACATGATATGTTTTACTAAAACAATTTTTATGTGGGGTTATACAAGTCAGATATTTTATTATAAATAGTCATTGGAAATCTCAAAAGAGTTCCTACATCATAGTAATTTTTTTTATAATTTTTAGACATTAAATAAATTAAATTATTTATGACATCATAATGATGCAGCGATGACATCATTATTTGACAATTTAAATAAAATTAGAAGATAATGTAAACTCTATGACCTAAACATGTCCAAAACTTATTGTATGGGTGGATTTCTAACCCTTATCAACTTATACACGAATTATATCAATGTGGGACCTTTTAAAATAGAAACACATTTTCAAATAAAGTAATATTTCTTACTTTCCAAAAGTGCCCCTCCTCTCCTCTTATAAAAGGCCCCCACCTCTACCTCATTTCACACACTCCTCAAGCCTTTGGCTCGGCCATACCCTGCCCATTTACTCTCTCCACATCCCTTTCATCATCCTAGAGGACTCCCTTTGGGAATAATCCTTTCAAAGGAAGCCTTTAGGCTCAAATCAAAAGAAGTTACATTTTTAAAGGTAATTCATTCTCTCATGTTCATTTGTTTTATTTTGCTTCTCCAACCCCCTAAACTCTTTTTATTTACTTCTTCTGTAACAACACAAGTATATTAAATATACTAGAATGTTGTTATAAGATTTATTCGAGCTACACTCTCACACAACTACATCAAATGGTTAAAGAACATATGGTTTCCGTGGATGGCGATATTCTGCCTCCCGAAACGATGACTGTTCAATACTCATTTAACACCTTCAAAGGTGGCCATTATGATGTCACTATTTTTATATATGATATATAATATGTTTACTCTTTCCTTAATCTTCTGTATTTTTAATTTATGGCATACCATTGTTGTTTCCATTATGGGTAAACACGATATCTTCATTTTAGGAAGTGTGAACTACCGCCCCCTGAAAGTGATTTGATTCGTTAATACCATATGTGGGATGTGTAAAGGATAAAGTTAATGATATTATATATGATATTATACTGGAATTATAATATACCATTATATCATTATTATTCCATTCTATAAAATACGAAATAGAAATGAAAGTAGCGTTCATGTGTACGTATGGCTTACCGTCTCCATGAACGGTGCATTTAATTTCTTACCTCTAAAATGATTATGTAATGTTATAAATTCATGCATGTACTGGATATATATGAAATATATTATATCTACATCATGAATACAATTATGTATATAATAATCATTTGGCCACACGAACAACATGTAATTGTAAGAAGTCCACTTTCGACTTAAGAACCAAATATCGACAAAACAAACATTATTAACTTAAATGATTACATAATGTTTATGACATGGTAATAAGTGATATAAAAGGAATAATAAACTTGAAAAAGGTTCTTAAGGAAGTATAAATTAACTCAAGTTTATTATTCAGGAGATTAAAGAACGATCGAGTCAAGTCGGACCCGAGGTAAGGGATCCTACCCCACTATTTCTTTTTAAGTATACTATTTTATGTCATTCCCTCTAAAGCTCATATTTCTTGTCATTGGGATGTTATTTCATATTACACTTACTGTAAGTTTTATGTTCATGTGATGAGAGACCCTATTCTCGCTCATCAATCCATTTTGGAAGTTTTGAGTGGCGCCATTAGGTTGCCGAATCTTCGTAAGAGATCTAACCTCTCTCTTTCTTTTTAAGTACTCTCCTTTGTGTCACTTCTTTTAAGCTCCTCTTTGTTATGTTGGTGGATTTTCTTTTATATTCCTATTGCTTTAAATTCTAATTTATTATGATGGGATACTCTATTTGATCTCATCAATCCATTTTTGTAAGTTTTATGTGGCGCCGTTAGGCTGCCGAGTTTTCATAAGGGATTTTTCATCTCACTTTTATTCCCGTGAGGTTTATGCTACATTTGCCACAATTTCCTTTGAGTGGTGTATGTACTGCCCATTATTCTACTCTTTGTTTAATATAATTTCGTTTATGAGTATTTACATAAATGATTTATTGTCCTTCTTTCATGGGGTGTATGTTTTAAAAGATACCCAAGTCGGTAAGGGAACCTTTCACCCTCCTCTTTTTAAAAAAGACTTCTTTTTGTTGGGTATTTTAATTTACATATTGTTATGTTGGGATATGTTCTCATATATCCTTATTGATGTAAATCTTATGTCCAAGTGATGAGATATGCTTTTTATCTCTCATGAACTCATTTTGGTGTGACGATATTAGGCTGTCAAGGGAACTTCTTAACCCAATTTCGATTTCTTTGGGTTCAACATGTAGTTTTTAAATATGTCATCCTTTGAATATGTGTGAATGACCTTTTATTGTTTTTCACTTAATACCCACTTTTATTGGGTGTATTTATATTTTTCACACTTAATTTTGAGATTGAATTATTCTTAATTTAAGGATACCTTCTTTATAAGGGAATTCATCACATTTGACATTTCTATTGAGAATTCATTGTTGTTATGCACCAATTCACTCTTATATGGTGTATATACTGTCCTTTGGAATATTATATTTTGAATCCATTTATTCTCATGATATTATAATGTTCTTACTAAATGTTATTCCCCAATTATTCTATTCAAGTGTCTCTAATTTTGGTAGAACCCCCTTTAACCAAAATATCGCTACAAATGTTTTAATTATTTGTTCTTATTAATATCCATGTTTTCAAAATGTTTTTAAGGATTTATCTATATGGATATTAATGGTTTAAAATTTCAAAAGCTTCAAGGTGGTATGGGACAGTTTGATTCAAAAATCTCTTTATTAAATGTTTTAAATGGTTTTGGAAATGGTTTCTTTTTGAATGGATTCATTATTTCAATATACTAAAATGTTATATTGTTATTGAAATGTGGAAATGTTATGTTTCCTTTATGCATGTTTTATGTGGTACGTTTATGTTATGGTTCTTGAGCATTGTCATGAAAATGGGTGGTTCCGTGATAAACTAAGGGCGGGTGAGCCCGATATAGCTCTCCAATGCATTGGGTAACACGAAGGAGTGAAACGTTAAGGTTTCTCCGAAGAGATTTAGGGAATATACTGTGATGGGTATTCCAAACGTAACCAAGAGGGTTACTCCCTACGTAAGAATGTTATGAATGCCTCAAGTTACTTTTATGTCTTATGATTTCTCTGATTTATTCATGGTTGGATGAGGTATGTTAAAGTGCCTATACTTTATGGGTAAAGAATGATTTCATTCTTATGTATATATGAACTCAAGTTTCCTTTCCATATTTCTTTATAACCCTTACTGAGTTTTTTATTCTCATCCCATGTTTTTGAAATGTTTTTCACAGGTCAAGGGAAAGGTACATGATGTGATAATAGTGTCAAGGATGTGTGAAGAAAGAATCCATGTTTTTTTTTCAATATGATTCCTTTGATGGGAAGAATGAATACTATCTTTTACGTAACCACTTTGTTTAAATGTGGAATGTAATGCAAGTTTCATGATCTAATTCTCTAAAACTCTAAACCTGAAAAGATCCTCAAGGTGTAATCTTGTAATAACTCAAGATTAAGTAAGGTTTAAGGCTGGGGCCTTATAGTTGGTATCAAAGGTCGGTTTAGATAACATTAGAGGTTAGGATATTCTTTAATCATAAGTGACATTACCATAATGGTTAGGATTTCAGAAAGAGTCCTAGTTTTAGATAAATTGAATGAGTAAGTATATCTTAATGTTTATCTTCCTCATTAGTACATGATGGTTTTGTTGATATACTCACACTGGCCTTTTTGGTTCTAGTAAATGGCTGGATCTAGCAGGCACCAAAGTGACAATGGGTTTGAAGGAAACTATGGTGGTTCTCTGATTAAGATACTAGATAAAATAGGGGATTCAATGAGGAAACTCGTGGTTGTTCTAAACCAACTATCAAGGAGTCATGATCAACCACTTCAACCTTGGTGAGTTCTCTAATGCATCATGTACGAGATGGCCAACTCGATGTGGAAATTAAGGTACTAATTATTAAGGTAACCATTAGGGTTTATATGATCCTTACTGTTGAGGTAATTATGGGTTATTATATGTTATGATGGAAAATGAAAGTCATGAGATAAACTTGAGGTTAAAATATGTTATGATCATCTTTGAAGATTTTATCTCATTTTGGGGAATGTTTTAAGAATTATATAGTTTTGGAAAAAGGACAACACGCAGACCGTGTGACTACCCATCGCGTCGGACAAAGCTGTGGGAATCGAACCCACAACCAAAGTGCGACTGGTATTTATCGCCTACCACTGGACTATGTGAAGTCCCTGGTTAGTTTGACTGATTCTTTATAGTTATATGATTTTATGAATTAAGAGTAAGTTGATTTTGGGTTATTTATGAAAATGATTAACCTATCATAGAGGATATGTGATTAGGTTAATTCAGAACCTTGCCCATAGGCACAAGAAAACCCTGCCTACAGGCATAACCAATCCTCTCCCATAGGAATAAAAAATACTCACCCACAAGCATAACAAATCCTCACCCATATGGATAAAAAATCCTTACCCACATGTATAACAAATCCTCAACCATAGGGATAATATATCCTCACATGATGAAATAAATAAAATACTTTCTTGAAGTCATAACAAATCCTCACCTACGGGCATAACAGTCATACGACATCAAGACTGGTTTATCAACATTTCAACATAATAGAAAATAAATATAAGTTACAATATTATGTGGTTAACATAATAACAACTCTTGTGGGAATCATACATAATATGAAACAAATGAATTAAACTATCAAAAGTCTTAAACAATAATTGGAATAACATGGGAAAGGGAAACAACAGTAATCCCAATCCCTTAACCCATCCAATTATTATTCAACCCAATTACAATTCCATTATAATACAATTAGGTTCTAACAACCCAGTAGGGATAAACAAGGATTTCATCATAGGAATACTAGTCCAAATTGACATAAACAATAATTGAAGGGAAACAAACCCATGGGGTGGCCCGAATTCAAGGCAATCAACATTACGCAAGAATATCAACACATACTCAATTACATAAACAACATTAGGCAATAAAAATGGTCAAAAATAAATCATAGTGACATAAAAAAATGAGAACACAACACATCATCACATATATTCATCTCAAAAATTAATGAGAGGCAGAAGTAAACCTACCATGTCCTCATGTGACTGCCCTCGTTCGGTGTCAAACTCCAATTCCAGCTATAATGAAGTAGATATAAAAAAGTTTGATAAAACGCTTAAGGTTAGATAACATCATTATGATAGAAAAATAAGAAAATGGATTAAGATTAATCAACAGCTTACCAATTGGGTTCAAACGCATTCGATGATGATTGAAACAGAGTTTTGAAAGATAATCGGAAGCCAAAATGAGCTATGGTGGTGCTACTTATGATACCCAGTGATCCCTAAATCCAAATGATGGAAAAATAAATCAACTAAAAATTTTAACCAAAAAAAGTGCATGACATGTACTAAAAGGCTATAATCAATGTAGGTACTAAAACCATACCCCTATACCGTCTCCCCATACATTCCATAGTCTACCACACACATGTAACTTACTGAGTTTATACTAATAAGTAAATGGCGTGTAACCAACATCTTTGGAATTTTAAGGCATGAAGTGAGAATTTAACCGATTTTACTATGTTTCCTCTTATATGAACAAAAAAGAAAATATTTATACCACAAAATAAGACCCGAGATCCTATAAACATTCCCCCATAAAGAAATTCATAGTCAAATTTCCCTTCCATTGGTGGTGAAACAATATCTTAGAATAACTCTGGCCCTTGTGATAGTATATCAGCCCCTCTCTCCCAGGTCACATCATGCACTCAGTCGTGCTTCCATATCACCAATACTAAAGGAAAATACATGCCACAAAGAAACTTCTTTCTATGATTCTCAATTCGAATATGATGATCCTTAAAAGATGAATCTATATATAAATCAACCTCCTAATGTTGGAAATAATGAGACATGTCTGATAAGTGACACCACATGTTAGAACCATAGAATACATAGCGTATAGCTCGGTACCTCAGAGGTAACTTCAACTAATAGGCAATCGGCTCAAACCTTTCCAGAATCACAAACAGCCTGACATATCTCGGTGGAAGCTTAATTTTTCTCTCAATCCTCTTGTATCCCAAACTCGGTGAAACACTCCAGAAAACTAGATCCCCAACCAAAAACTCTAGAGGTCATCTGCAACAATCATCATAATATTTTTGATGAGACTATGTAGTATCCATCCACTTCTAAATCAACTAAACCTGATTAGTTGTCTTCTGGACATGACGAGGTCCTAGCATAGTTGCCTCTCTTGCTTCTAGAAACCATATGGGTGATTGGTATGGCCTAAAAAACAAAGCCTCATAAGGTTACATCTCTATAATCAGATGGAAACTATTAATATAGGGAAATTTAACCAGTTTAATTTGCTTCTCCCAAGAGAGCCCAATGTCTAAGTGGCCTGCTCAAAAAAATTCATTCATAAAATGTATCATACTCTCTAACTGGCCATTAGTTTGGGGTGGTATGTTGTTCTTAAAAGAACCCTTTTACCCATCTCCCTCAAATAAATCTTCAAGAAACAAGGTGTAAAGTAGGTTTCCCTATCCGAAATGATAGAAAGTGGGACCCCGTGAGGTCATACCCCTCATGAATATATAGCTTCCCAAGATCATCAACACCAAAGGATTCCATGATCAGAAGTGAGTGACCTTTGTAGGTTTTTCAACCACCACCCTCATAGCATCATTACCTCTCAGTGACCTCAGTAACTTCGTCACAAAATCCATTGTGACCTCAAGACATCTACAATTTAGAATAAGTAATTTCTGTAAAAGATCAGATGGCCGCTAATGTTCCGCCTTTACCTACTGATAGGTGGAACACCTCGTAACAACACCATCCACATCACTCTTTATAACCGACCACTAGTACTGATGGCACAAGTATGTGTACATCTATGTTTCTCTGAGATGCACTGCCCAGGATGAAACATAAATATACTGAATCACCACCTCATGTATTTCCACTGGAATCTAAAGAAGTCCATGGATACACAAGATCTCATCATCACCCACCATCCAACTAGGTGGTGGATCTTCATCTGCTACACTCTCCCATTGGACTAGGACATTAGAATCTGATAGCTGCCTCATCCACACTCTATCTATGAGGGTATAAGTCACAACTAAAGAAGAAAATAATGTATGTCCTTGACTATTGTGAACCTCAAAATTAATATCAGAGAATAAGAACAAAAAATTCCACTAATCACTAGCCTCCTCCATCACCAATGTCTGAGTCCTCTTTCTTAATGCATCTAGCACTGCATTGTATTTTCTAGGTGTGTTGGTAAGCTCAGAATTGAAAGACTGGAGGTATTCCACACACCATCACTGTCTCAAATTCAGGTCACTCCGAGTAAAGATATATTTTAGGTTTTTGTGGTCCGTGCATACATATAAAACACTCTCTATGTAAATAGTTTTTCCAAGAGTGCAACATATGTACAACAACATCTTAGTACAAATCATGCGTAGGATAACACTTATTGTGAGGCCTCAAATTCCAATACTTTTACGGCACAACTCAATCTACCGGCATCAACATTTCCCCTAGGCCAATACCTGAAGTGTCATAGTATACTATATAACTCTTTCTGTGCTATTTCAATATCAGGATTGGTGTTGATGTCAGTCTCCCCTTCACCTCCTGAAAGGCTATCTCGCAAGCATCCGACCACATAAACATCACACCCTAGTTAGTAAATCTCTTCAATATCGCTTCTATTCATGATAAGTCCAATATAAAACACTTATAGTTCCCAGCTATCCCCAAGAAGCTACATATGTCAATCTTTTTCTTTTGATATTCCCAAGATACTACTTCCATCACCTTCTTTGGGTCCACTAACACTGCTGCCTTTGAGAAATTGTGATCGAGGAAGTGAATCCATTCTTTCAAAAAGTGGAACTCTGTGATGTTAACATGTAAATGAATCTCTATTAGTGTATTAAAAACAATATTAGGATATTCTTAATGGATGTGTTGATTGTGAGAATACACCAATATTTCATCCAAAAAATCCAACATGAAATAATCCAGGTAAGGATGGAACATTCAATTAATTAGTCCCGTAAAAAATGTTGGCAAATTCGTGAGATTGAAAGAAATAACCAGATAATATTATAGACCATACCAGCTATGAAACATGGTACAAGGTATGTATGAATTTTGAACATGTGCCTAGTGATATCTTAACCTCAATTCAATTTTCAAGAACACCTGGGCTCTACGAAGATAATCAAAAGGACATTTGTCTGTGGAATGGGTTATCAATTTTTAACTATCAACTGGTTCAGTTTGTGATTGTCCATGCATATCCTGAGGGTACCATTTTCCTATTTCACAAAAAAAAATCAGAGAACCCCATGGAGAAGTACTGGTTCAAATAAACTCATTTGAAACAAAATCATTTAGCATTAACTTGAGCCCATGTATCTCCATCGTATCCATCCTGTATGGAGGAATGGATTCCGATGCAGCTCCTAGAAATAACTCAACCATGAGTTCTACCTCTCTCAATATAGGTAACACTAAAATGTTTTACAGTAAAAAATCCTTGAAATGATAAACCACTAGAGGGAAATCAGTCTAACATGTCCCCCTGATCATCCCGATATAGATTCACAATCTAGGATGCCACTCCACCCAACCCACGATGATGGGGTCTAGCTCTTCCTACATGGAAACCCCATTCACCATTGTGTTGAGTCTATCCACCCAATGGTGACACGAAACTCACCCTACGACGACAGTAATCAACAATGGATCGAAAAAGAACCAACCAATCCAATTTGAGAAGGACATCAAATCCTGCAATCTCTAGGACATGTAGATCCCATATGAAGTGACACCCACGAACCTCATGGGGGAACTCCTTACACTTACACATGCCACCGTCATTATCTCAAATGAAGTTTATAGAGTCATAAGATAATCATAATATTAAACACAGAGTCGAAGGCTCTCTACAAATAGCATAGATATAAAACTATATGAAACCC
Organism: Viscum album; assembly: GCA_963277665.1. Taxonomy (NCBI): domain Eukaryota; kingdom Viridiplantae; phylum Streptophyta; class Magnoliopsida; order Santalales; family Viscaceae; genus Viscum; species Viscum album. The sequence continues at coordinate 79,087 of CAUJRU010000604.1, forward strand.
TTATATCAAAGAGTGCTGAAGATAAATTGAAGATGACTAGTATAATATCTCTAACAACATAGGGTTTGAGATCCTGATCCTATTGGGTCTATTGAACATAATATCTCTAACTGATACCATGAAATTTCAATACATCCTGACTACCCTGAGATAATCCACCCTATGGTCACTAAAACCATAGGGTATGGCTACCATGAACACAACCACCACCTCGTCCTAAACGACCTGATGCCCCCCAACTACTTGTATGATTAGAGGTCACTGAAACTTCTTCTGAAATTAGATATAGTGAAAAACAATATCACAGGATGCCAGGGGATACACATTAAAAAAGTATTCTAGATGGCCAGTCGTACTATAAGCTTGGCACTCGACTGGCTCCATTGGACACTGCAGTCTCATATTCCCAGCTATGACACACTAGTATCACCTATCTTGGGTACAAGATGAAACATTCTAACTACTCATATCACCATGATAAATCTCCATACAACTCTTCTTACTACTGATCAATACAGTACCGGATCTCAAGGCCGAACCACCTTTGTTCACACCTCCACCTACATGTAGATTATTCTTAGTAATCAGTTCCAAATTCACAATGGCATATGTAGAAGGAAACCTAAAATTGTTAACGTATAATTCAATGTCATACCTGATACCATCCTTGAATACCATAGCCCTCGATGTCTCTTCACCCATAAAAATATTCGTGGATTGCTGACGATCAGTGAAACTTGTTGAGAAGTCCATCACTAATATAGAAACTTACTCTAGATGCATAATCTCTTTGGTTCTATTGATCCTCATCATCTTGTGAAAATAGTATTCAAAGAAGAACATCTAAAAATATCCCCATGAAATGTACTAATGACACTATATATGAGTAATAACATCCCACCACCTCTAGGTGGAATCACATAGCATATTAGTTGCGAGCTTGATCCTCCTCTCAGGAGGAATCACAAGATGCTAAAAAATTGATAACATGGCCTTTGGCCATGAATCTATAGCCTAGGGCCTACCATCCCTTAAAAATATAGGAATAGACTACTAATGGAATAATTGTCTCAGCTCTGCCATAGACATGGTAGTTTGAGGTACTCACTAGAATGTCTTTATAAAACTCATAAAGCCTTCATGAAACTTTGCATTATCACCTTTATCCGGTATAACATCAATTTTTGCATCTATAATGATTATAATATCCACTGGTTTCCCATGGTCTACTAACTCCGGGGAATGATCATCAACACTCTACTAGTGTACAACTGTTTTTCATCAGGGAGGCATGGCTCAAAAAGTTAATGAATATATCTCAGTCCAAGTTGTGATCAAGGTTCATAGTTGAAGTTTAATAGAAATAAACAAGAGTATAAAACCCTCCAAATTGAAAAAAATGAAAATAGGGCATGTAGAAACCATACATGTTGTGTACACTTAATCTCCTACACGGTTGTGTACTTCCACCAGTCTAGGTGTGTAAACATCTAGGGTAAATGGTGTGTCATCCCAACACATGGCATGTACTCATGTTCTCCCTCCTGGCCCTACACGGACAAAGTCACATTGGTTCTGCCTAAGTAAAATTACTCAGTGTTTATCTACCGTCCACAGTGTACACTAACTAAAAACCAACAACCCATGTTCTCTCCCACATGGTAAAACACATGGTAAAATACCCGACCATGTGTACTCCATGTACACGTCATGTACTTAAGAAAATTTCTCTCTTCTAGAATAGAAGAACACATGATGTGTGTTCATAGAATCACATATTATGTTGTCTTGATTTCCAAACAATAATCCTCAGAAACTACTCTGAATTCCCTAATTTTGAAAAATAATGTTATGTTCTTCCAAATATTTATCCATAGGGGCCCATAATTCTCGTAAATAAAATCTCAGCATCAATATATAGAACATTACATCACAATCTATATCCCATTACTGAAACATGATCCACCAAATTATGATCCAATAGTGCTCATACCCCTCAGGGACCAAAGTTTGGTGTCCATCCAATTCGACCATAACACGTAACTATAAACCTATCACCAAAGTAGGAATATCTATCATGGTACCGATCATAACATGATACATCTCTAGAACAACATCAATCACAACAACATGAAATCATTAATGCTTTCTAAATAGGATGGAAATTATACATGGCATGTGATTTCTAACAAGTTCATATATGATGCATGAGATGACATACCCTTATATAATCAGGTTGAAAAAAATAGAACCATAATAATATCAATAATAATATCACAAAAAATAGTTCATCACCCAATGGTGAAATCAAATCAACTATAACAACACAAAATCCAAAAATCATGAGTCAATTAGAGAAAATTTGGCTATTCTCTATACGTGGGCTGGATACACCAATGCCCAGTTTATTTAAAAACTATATTTTCTTCCTATACCTATCTAATGTTACCAATTATAAATGAAAATATGAAAATAAACCTCATTTGATACTACATTGTAATGTCACATATCCATATGCCATTGAACTAGTGCTCTATACCTGGTTGGACACATGACTTTAAGTGCCTTTCCCAAAATTCAAGAGGTTGCTGACTGGAAGTGAGGGCCATGGAAGTGATAGGAGGAAATATATGCCCCCATTGGAATATTTTAACATAATGAAACAATAATACAAAATAGTGGAAGCTTTTAATAAAATACAACTGAAACAAACAATTGAAGATTTATAATAAGGATACTAGAAGTCATAACATACAAAAAATGATGCTTTATATCAAATGTTATAATAAAGAAGCCAAAATATTATAGTCTATATATATATATGTAACATTATCTCAAGGTAAATAAATAAAAAAAGAAAACTTTGAAGCCTCAGAAGCCTGAGCTTTGTCCCACGCTCTCCTACTTCTAAACAGCAAATCTAGTACCTCTAGAAGGGCACTTTCCCTTATCGACATTGTCATCAATATAATCTATTTGGGACCAAAAGAATGAACAAATAAGGTGTCTGAAATAAATCGTAGTAGTCAACCACCCATTATATTTTTATATCTGTTAGTGACTATACACAATATGTAGATTATAAAAAAGGAAAGGTAGTAAACAAGGAATTACTCAAAAGTAAATAATCCTACAAGTCATGGTTTAAATTTTCATTCATTATGATCTATTAAACAATTAAATTACCTTGACTTATATAATTCTCAATATATTGACTAAGCCCATAAATCCCTCGTACAAAGGATGATCAATAACTACCTCAAAAGGCTATATGAACAAGTAAAGTGATGACGGAGTCCAATATTGTGTTTTTCTTAGTAGACACATTATAAGTCATTCAATTTCAATATTTAATTCAACACCTCACCCATAGGCATAGAAAACCCCAACCACAAGAATAGTCAATCCTCACCCATAGGCATAAAAAATATCCACTTGTAGGAAAATAAAATCTTTGCTCATAGTCATAACAATCCTTGCCCGCAGGCCCAACAAATCCTCACCGACAGGTATAAAAAATTCTCGTATGAAGGCATAATAGTGAAATAGGGTCAGACATTATATATAATCATTTTGGAATAATATAAAACATAGTTAAATTACAAAATTATGTGGTTTACATATTAAAAAATCACATGTACATCATACATAACAAGCAACAATTGAATTAAACTATCACAAGGATTAAACAATAACAGGAATAACACGAGAAAAGGGAAAAAAATAGTAATCCCAAGCCCTTAATCCATCCAATTGAAATTTATCCCAATTACAATTCCATTATAATTAAATTATTTTTTAGCAACCCAATAGGGAAAAACAATGGTTAAATCATAGTCAACATAGGCCAAATGACCATAAACAACAATTCTAGGGAAACACACCCATGGTGTAGCTTTTATTTAAAGAAATCAACATTACCCATGAATGATAATATGTATCTAATTACGTATACATCATTAGGTAATAACACGGGTCAAACATAAATCAATGTAACACCCAAAAATGAGTGCATGACACTTTGAAACATATATTCATCTAAAAAATTAATGGGAGGCTCCAGACCACCTAACTTATACTCATGTGACTCTCCTCAATCCTCATCGACATCTAACTCAGGATAGAACACTTTATATCTACAAAATGAGGTAAAACACTTAAGGTTCAATTACTCTATCGATATTAAAAATAAAAAAGAATGGATCAAGAGGAATCAAGAGCTTATTGATTCGGTTCAAATACATTCAATGACGATCGAAATGAAGTTCGACAAACAATGAGGACCCAAAATGTGCTTCAATGGTGCTGCTCATGATTCCTAGTGATCTCTCTGTCCAAATGACAAAAAAAATTGATTCTAATGCCCACTTTAACCACATTAAAAAATTCCTCACTAGGGGGTGGGGTAAATCATTTGTTGATAAACCCTTTATTAATTCTGTATATTTTTTTTTTATTAATAAATAATTTCCACCTAAAAAATTTTTAAATTAAAATTTAAAATAATATACACCAACTTTTAGAACATGGAGGGAACAACATAAAATTATTTTTGAAAAACATTACTTTTAAAAACCATTTTCTTGAAAATATAAACAATATGTTTATAAATAATTTTTTTTGATGAAATCTCAATTATGATTTTCATATCCAAACTTTTAACATTATAAATAAACTATTTATGAAAATAGAAACTATATTTCACCTAAATAATACATAAACCACAAAATAAAAAATCCGAGATGAAGGATATCTAAGAAAAAATTAAAAGGGGACCTTTTACTATGTACTTCCTGGTTTCATCACATGGAAGACCATGAAAAAAATACTCATACGGTTCTCAATGTCATAATGAACCAATTAAACAGACTTCATATGTCTTTCTTGGTCCTAATAGCCCATTGGGTACTACCAATTTACTCATGTGGTCATTCCTCTAATATAAAAGGCTCAAAATCAACCTACATCATTTCAATAAAATCCAAAACAATATCAACATGTTAAAAACTGTAAGGGAGATATAAAAATCCTAATAATCCCAAATAAATACATATAAAATCATTTATAACATTTGAAACAACATAAAAAACCAAGATATTCCATGAATAGGTAATACACAACTCCAAATCATAGGCTCAAAACCCATTTCTCAAAGAAACTAATGGTTTGATACTGAAAGCATTGAACAAACACATCTTCTTACATACACAATAATTATTACATTACTATCACAAATATACCATTACTTCCCAAATAAAGAAAGTATCTCTAAAATATATGACCTTTTAAGAAACTATGACCAGATGAAATTTTATCATGAACCAAATTTGTTCTTCCCCTGAAGTGGGCACCTGATTCAGAATATGTCACACCCAAGGCACAATCCTGATCACCCAAAAATAAAAACTATTGTTAGGGAATCAAAATATATCAAGAGTTAAAATTTCCACCGTAAAAAAATAATTAAATAATAAATATTACTACAACTAAATTTTTTGATTGACCCTCCCATAATTCAGACGTCCAAGCCAAAAATAAGTAATTAGAAATTAATTAGAATAAATAATATAAACAATTAATTGAAAATGAAATCCCAAAACTCACCTCACAGTCCCTTGTATACCAAAACCCTATTAATTATAAATCTATAAACTCACATATATAATTCACCACTAGTTAGTAAAAGGAAATAAAAGATCTTTAACTATTTTTTCCATTGTATTAAAGAAATCAAAACAAATCAAAACAATTAACACACTATACTGTGAATCCATGAGTAATCATCCATAAAAAACCAAATATTCTCCAAGAGAAATCATGAACTAAAAAAGGATAAGAAATTTTGACATACATGATCATGAAGTCCTGTTAATAATACTATGTGAAGCCACACCCCATGAATAATATTTTAGAAAAAGATCCATTTCATTCCAATATGAATCACATTATTAAAAATCATTTTTCATGAATATGAACATAAAACAAAATACCATTGATGTGATCATTTTAATGAATTTACTTATTTATTTTCATTAAATGAAAATAATAAATATAAAATAAATTTATGGGGTCAAAAAATCCTTTATTAAAACAAAAATGATGAAACTACACTTATTTTAATTTTAATACATATTATTTTTAATAGGATTTGAAAAAAACATTCTAAAAATTATAATTAAAGATAAATAAAGAATAAAATTAAATTTATAAGTACAAGATGAATCATGATAAGTAGAATAGATTAATCTAAAATAGGAATAAAAGATGATGGTAGTACCATAGTAATTCAGGTGCAGAAAAACCATATAATCAATATTTTAAAACATGAAACATGAAAAAAACCCTAAGGTCACAGTGTATAAGAGAATTGAATACATGTACATCACTAATTATGGGAACCTAAATTTGTGTCATGGATCTATAACTACATCATTTTATAATGGGGGATCCACAAAAACTACTTCACTAGATGGGGAAATAACTAAATAGTGGAAAAAATTCATATGATCTACGATTTCCTACCCCAAGTACCATGATTTATTGTGGGGTTTTAATAATAATAAAAACTATAAAAAATAACATAATACATCACTTTGTGATTCTATATACACTATGAAAATATATAATCTAAAAAATAATTGGTATATTTATACCATATTGCAAAATCACTTATGAATAAATTTCTAAGAAAAACCTATGGACTTTTCATGTAATATAAATTAAATGTTTAAAAATTGATTTTAATGGTGGTAATTGGGACTTATATTCATTCTTCTGAAATTACTTATAAAAAACTAGCTTGAAAACTAATTGAAAATCCATATCAAATATTTTATTATTTTGGAAGTTTAAAAAATCCCCTTTTAGAACCAAACAATTTGTTAAAATCCCAGTAGTTTCTTCTACAACTTGTAAAATGGAAAGACCATATATTAGGACTGGGAAATTCCCTTAGGAATTAAATTTGGCCAAAATACATAATAATTTGTGTGAAATATTAATTGAATTCTAATTTTACCATGTTCCAATTTGAATAATCCTCTACACTAAGTTTAAAAATCTAGTGAAATAATATTTACAATTCAAATAATCATTAAAATTACTTTAGATTAACATTTTATCTCAAAAAATATTTTAGACACATAGTAATCATGGTTTCACATTTAATTCATTAATATAATGGGAAAACCAAAAATCGGGAGAAACTCATTACCATTCATGGATGTCCCAAGAATAGGTTTAATAATGAGCTTCACTAGCCCTATGTACAAAAAATTACCAAAAAATTACCCCTTTGATTAGGGTTCATAAAAAGAGGGACAAAACTTGAGGGATAATATCAAATAAGAAGAAACAACTAATACAAGAAGAAAAGAAGTTGAATTAGGTCGTACCATTAAGATATAGAATTTAATCACAAAGAAACCTCATGGAATCACCTTGAGACAGTGATGGATGTTATGGTAGGTGCATATTTGAGGATCCTCTAGGTGGTTTATGATGAATGGGAGAGGGTGTGTTGGTTTATGGGTTTTAATTTTGGGAGGATAATTTGGGAATTCTTTTAAAATATAGGTGACCCGCACAGTTAGGCCTCACTATTTACTTTACTATATATTAACCATGTAAACGAGCCTTGACACCCCTAGGCACCACATTATTGTTCTTTATGATTACTCTAACCATACGCCAACCATGATGAATGTTCAATTAAAAATTACTATACACCTACATGGGTTTGACATTATTTGTATTCACTAATTAGTGTAACCATATACCCTACGCTAAAATATAAAATTTTTAATTTTTTTAATAGGTTGGACTTTAAACTTTATGAAAACACCACACATCTATAAATGGAGATAATAAAAAGAAAATTGGGTTCAAATTGTAAAATTAATTTCAAAAAATAAAACATAATGACTACTTTTCATCAACCAATATTCATAATTAACATGGATAGATCACAAATATAAAATGGATAGTATAAACAAATATAATCTATAGGAATTCTATGTTATATATACATATTAAACATTGGTATTCAGTAGGATATTATTCACTACACTACACATATTAAAAACTATTATAAATATATAAAAAAGAATTTCCATAATACAAAGAGATCATAAATATCTCTATTTGGATGATTGTTCAATAATATTAAATACCTAAAATAATTCACTATAAATATTTTCTTAATAGATCACTATTTATACCCCCACACTGATAATAAATATAAAGGATCATGAGTAGAGGGTAGTTATGTTGTTATAATACTTAACTTATTAATGGAAATTCATATTCAACCATTTAATGATAGTTTAACTTCAGACACATAAGATAAGGATGGGATTATAATACATATATAAAAAATATATAAATTAAACAGCTCTAATACTATATTAACTGGATTGTTCTAGAAAACATAGTGGATTAATATTGAATTTTTTTGATAAACATCTTAATATTTTATTCCAACTCAATACCAATATTCTAATGTTTATTCAATATTATTTTTCATTTTAGCACAAATAATCATCAAATAAAACATTCAAAAACATTCAAAAACATGAATTTTGATCCACCATTTTTGATGTCATGAAACAAAACAAACTTTCACCGTCTTAATAATAAAAATTTTATCAAATAAAAACAACCATGTGAATTTATGATAAGTATAATTTTTTAATAATTTTTTTTATTACTTTCACATTTTAAATAATTTTCATATATGTGTAATCTAGTAGCTACTCAACCCAACTCCCACTCAATATTTACACTCCAACAAAACATCAACAGTGTAGATCTGTCTCCAAGGAAACCCTATACATCTAGTTAACTATTAGTCTTCAATAATTGAAGCAAAAAATGATATAACTATATAAGATAGACCTATTATCCAACAATAAAATCACCACACTACTCATTATGGTCTCAACTATATTTATCACATCCAATTCCTTTCATACAGAAACTAAAATAAATATCCTTTTATTCTAACTGGAAATAATAAGAATGAGAGTGTATTATCAAAACTTAAACTTATTTATTTTTAGCGTTACTTTTGTAGTAAATATTTGTTATTACTTATTAAACCGTACACAAATGAAAATACATTACTACATGGTCTTATAATTCATTCAAGTAGTCATCTTTTGTGGAATTGGATTTTTCAAATTTTTTGGAAAGGCATATTCATTTTTTTATTTCTCTATATTCTTTATCATATCATGTTTAATTGTACAAAAAATCATACATTATTTCATTATAAGCCCTTATTTCTTGTATTTTTCACATTTCCTTTTAATATTATTTGTGTTTCCATATTTCCATATATTATCATCTTATTATTATTAGATATATTCTAGTAAAACAATGTTTTTTGATCCATTCTTGAATAGATTATCTTCATTGTTCCATCATTCATCCTTTAACCTTGATGTTCATGTCATGTTTTCAATGATCTATGATTTTTAATTTTCTTCTAAAATGGGGGAATCAAATTTTAAAGGTTTCAAATTTCATTGAATTATTCTCAATTATAAAATTTTCAATTATATTTTATTGTTTACAGACAAATGAGAACTCACATTTACATTTTGATTGATTCCATCCCATTCATTATGGTATAATTTATTCTAAAACACATGAATCATTCAAGGTAGTAACAAACCAGATGTCTACAACAAAATGAACACTCTTTTTTAATAGTTTCAATAAAAATTATTTATGATTATATATATATTCATGATGGAATCATTTTATCATATCTATGTACTTCTCTGATTCCAATAGAATAGAATTTAGATTTTATCTCACTTAATATGGCTCATAATTTTATTCCTATTATTGAAATATTTCTTAAAAATTCATTTTCCTTGTGTAAAAACCATCAAAATCACCAACAATTAAAAAATACCTTTTTATTTTTCTTTTAGTTACTATCTTCCTAGGTTTGGTACCATCCTATGTTTTAGTTAAATTTCCCATCCTATTTGAAAAAATTGGATAGATACTTATTATAATCCATTATACACACACTTATGAAAATTTTGTGGTTTTATCCATATTTTCACCCACCCATATATATCAATATTTTTCATTTAAACCATTATATCATAGGAGAAACATAAAATTGGAGGATATATTTTTTAGGTCAAGGGTTAACGTTTTATTGGATATTGTTTCAGATGGTTCTTGAGTTGATTTAGGGATATTTTTTCATCATGAATCAGAATGTTTTTTATAAAATAATCCTATCAGAGACTAATAAGAGTCATCACTTTTTCTAGACCTTTTGAAGATTCATCTTATGCCATATTAAGATTCCCCATATTTACATCCATCTTAGGACACTTTATGTTGATGGAAATTTTCTCAACATCTACCAATCATACTTTTTTTGAAATATTTATCATTTTTATAAATAATATATGAAAATTATTTAATATAAATAGATCCAAAGAAAAAAAATATCATTGTATAGAGAGGTGGATCAAGAAATAATCCCCACTAATAATTAGATTAGTGTTTGGCATAGGGTACCGATGTTTGAGTAAATGATAAAATATTCATCTTGTATGGATTTCATATAATTTTTTTAGAAACATAATTTCCATAATTCCATGTGTTTATAATCTACATATGATTATTCTTGATTATATTATTGCTCAAAATGTGACATGTAATACACTAGGGGGCATGGAGATGGCTAAGAATATAATTAATGAAAATGGCCAAGTATGATTCCATTGTAATAAGGTTAATGAAAAATATTTTCACTTTTTTATAAAATTCATCATCCTTAATTATAATATATTATAATAAGTAATTTTTAGGCTTATTTATACTTTTATAATTTACATTTAATAAATTATTCTACACTTCCACGTCTTCCTATAATGCATGAGTCTTTTCCTAAATGATTTTCTTGATATATTATTTCTTATAAAATATTTTTTCCCAATTTTTATTAAGAAATGGAGAGTTTATATTTATATTAAAAAGAATTGTTGACACTGGACTTAGTAAGATTCATGAGAGTAATAAATTTTATAACTTATGTACTGATATGTTTTCTATTAAATATGCTTCAAATTCTAGCTCTATATTCTCATATAATCAATTTTTGAAAAATTTCAATATATATGTGAGATCATCAATTGGTAATATTTTAAAATAATGAATTAATATAATGTATAAAATCACATTGGGATTTATTATTCACATACCCTTCAAGACATTGTCTTAATATTTCAAAAGGAATTATTCTGAATATATATAAAAAATAATTACCACTTTGATTTCCTATAACTTGGGGTTAATCCTCTTTCCATTTTTCTACTATGAGGGGTTTAAAAATTTCATATACTCTTTATTCTATATTTTATTCATGGGTTTGGATAAAATCTCCATGTTATTATTGAAAAAGAGAGAAATTTATTCTTTATCTTGTGAATATCAATAATTGTCCTCAATATTATACATCCTATTTAATAGACAAACAAAATTTGAAAAAATAGATCCTATTATAGGATGATCTTTTGACTATGATACAAAATGAGATGACTCGAATGATCTATGTAGTCACACAAAAAAGTATGTGAACGTGGGTGATCTAGTTTTTTTACTAATTTATTTTTAGTTTATTTATTTCAAATCTCTAAAAATTTTATGATGTATGGATATAATCTATTCACTCTATGTATTAACACAATATATAAGACAATAAAATAGAGTACAATTTTGAATATTTTTACAAGGTTTGATAAAAATTTGGGTTTCTATTCCTTGATGCATTCCATTCATAACTAATACGCATGTGCTTTGCTAATAATGAAATTTGAAAAAACATCTACCACCTGATAGTTTAAGAGTTTCTATACCAGGTCCTTATAGTATCTCCTACCAATGTAAATTTTTCCCCAAATATTTACAAATTAAATAATCCCATTAATATATGTTGTCACAACATATATATCAAAATATCGTCTTTCTTAAACTAAGGATTAACTTTCTATGAAAATTTTCGAAAGTAGCAACATATAATTTTTTCTTTTCCTCTCACTTTTAAAATGGTCATCTGATACACAGAAACATTCAAACATATGTAGTAAAATACTCCCCCAAACATCCATGATACTTCTATATGTATTCAATCAGAAAAAATCCTCCTTTTAAGAGATTCATAAGGTATATGTTCAATACTATTTGTAGAATAACATTGGTCTCCCTCTCACTTCTTATACATATTATTCTTCTTTCTCATATTATTTTCTATCGACACATCATATAATTATTATAATAAGGTTAATATATCATCTATATTTTGTCCCATATTTAATACACAAAATATTTTATAAACATAAATGTTGTATATTCCGTTCATTCACTCTAATGTTATTCTACATTTTCAATTTTATACACTCTTAATCATCACCAGGCTTATTTTCACATTTTAAAAATATAAAAAACTCCTTAATATTTTTCCCTTATGATTTCATTATTAATAAATAGTAAAATAATAATCATGAATATCTCTATTTTATAACTTAAATAATCATTTTATTATATTTTTATTTGAAACCAAATAAATGATGAAAAAATGATTATCAACTTTCCTCTTATAATAGCCAAACCTTTTCTTATATATTTCCTAACCCTTTTTTAAGAACTAATTTTCCTTTTTTGATTATATGTTATTTTTTTTATATTGGGTGAGTTCTAGAGGAATTCAGATGTTTTTGGAGGGGTTTTGGGAAGTTCATGGTTATTACATTGTTTGGTAAAACCGTTCACCCTTCCCCAACAAATAGTGCTACCCCAAATAGAGATGGATTGGTTCATTGGAACACATTTTTTCAAATCCTGATCCCTTTTTTGAGTAAATTATCACCTCCAATAAAAGAGGCCCATAGTTTACGCACAGTCTTTTGAAAATTTTAAACCATTCTTAGGAAACCATGCACATGGGTATAATTAATAAAGAATTTTTTTTTAAAATTATCGAACCATAAAAATTCACCCAAATATTGACTTAAATCGGCCCTAACTTGTTCCTATAATTTTTAGAGGCTTCCAAATGAATTCCTAGGGCTCTCAAACACCGTTATTGATGAATTTAATTCCTTATTTATAGACCTAGACCTCAATAGGTATATATTTTCTTTTTTAATTTGGTTCCATTATCTCCCATACTGCTTTCAAGATAAAAAGTGGATGGATTTCCACCATTTTTGATGGGTTTTGATAGTCTTTGGTGGAATATTGATTATTTTGAGCTTTGATAAAGGGTTTGAATCTAGATCTCATTATTCATCATGATCTTGGTTGTTTTACTTCAAATTAGAGATTTTCATTGGAAAGTGTTTTTTATCATTCTTGAGGTATATGGTCTAGATTAAATTACTATAGTCTTAAACTCCTAGTGCATTTAGTGTTGGGAAATCTCCAATGGCACTTTTGGAAATTAAATCATTAATTGAATAAATTAATTGATAAATTAATTTATATAGTCTTTGGATTGGTTAATTTATTTTTCCAAGGGATTTTGATATGACTTAAACATAGTAAAATTGATTAGATAATTTTGATTGTGAAATTAGTGAATAACGAGATATTAACTTTACTGATTAATGAGGTTGTGAAACTATTCTATTGATGAGATTGAGAAATTCTTTGATTAATTTAATATTGTGATGGAGAATGTATGGAATATAGGGATTGTGTAATTGATTAATTAATTTGATTGGGAATTAATTGATAATGCATATGATGAGGTATTGGTATTAACTATAATGGGCTAATGGGGTTATGATTTAAATAATGAAATTTTTTTAATGGTTTATTTTTTATATTATTTCATGTTATAAAATTGGTGAATGATGGTAGTTGTGATATATTTTAATGGTATGCCATGATGTGAAATAAGGATAAAAGGGGTTAAGGTTGATTTACCTTGAATGATAGGTAATATTTGTTATGAATGTTAATGGGATAGGGAATAAGGATCCAAATACCCATGTATGATAAATGTGTCTGGGACAAGGACTAGGGCACCAAATACTAATATTAGATAGAAAGTGTGGGATAAGGACTAAGGCTCCAAATTGTGATTTGATATTGAGGTGTGGTATAGGGAGAGAGGATCCAAATACCCATGGGATTTTAGACACAATGTTCTATGACCATGAGTTTAGAATTGGAGTATTTTTACAATTGGCCTTGATATGACTAAATGAAAATTGATAAATGATGATCCAGGAATTGTGATATGGTTCATACTCTAGCATAGGTTGTACAAGGTGTTAAAGATTTGGGTGACCCCAGGAACATGAGAGTTTTTTTGGTTAATTTAATGAATAATAAGATGTGATATTATTTTTACTTTTAAACTGTAAATTATTATTTATAAAAATTCATACAATTCTATTGACAAGATATAGATTTATACACTGTTTGTGGTGGCATACTAAGTTGTACTCACACCCTACTCGGGCTTCCTGGTCAATATACGAACAAAAATCATGTTTGTAAGAGAGGATAAGGGAAAGATTTACATTTTATATGGATATGTTGGGATGTACCATAGATGAAGGAACTAGAATTTGTGTCAGGATCTATTTGGATGTGTCATTGTGTCTTTCTTTTTGTTATTAATGTGACATTTTACATGTATGTTTCATGAAAATAAATACTATTTTGTTTTGGATACTGTATTCCTATTTGGTTCATCATGCGGTTCTAGTATTTTTTTGTTATTTCTTTTGTCATTTGGATATTTTTTATTTAATTATACTATTGTGATAAATCTGTATGGAGGGTATATTATCTCCATTATTGATATTATAATATCACTGCTAGTCTATAACCTCTGGCATATGGGGAGGCATGGTTGATGTCATGTGACATAACGGCTAGAGGCACTAGTGTGTGTCACATGGTTCAAAATGATAAAAAGTAGTATAAAAGTAGTTTTATATTCTGTTATTTATCATTTCTAATTGAAATAGGTAGTCAGGGTAATAGGATTGGTCACGACTTAGTAAATATCTCATTCTTGGGAGTAGCTAACACATGTACGATGGAAAAAAGAAAAGTACTATGGGTGTGTTTATTAGTATTGTTTTGTAGTGTTATAATTGGATGATATTTCAACTTTAGAAATGAAAATGTTGTATGATGTGATTATTGTATTTGAAATTATAAGAAATATGAATCATGACCTACAATGGAATGAGATTTGGATATGTATGTATCATTTTAGAAAAATCGGATTATTTTGTGATACACATCTGTTTAGGTACACATGGGAAAAAGGATTTGGTTATGTTGTTGAAATTTGAATGTTATCCCTTTCTTGTGTAATTAAATTAAAAAGGTTTCTAATATGAGTTTAATGTTATAAAATGATGTAATATGTGAATAAATTGGATTATAATGAGAAAATTGAATAATAAGAATGAGTTTACCATTGTTAACCATGACCTAGATATGGGATGGTCAATGCTAGTGATAGTGCCTCCATTTTAAATGTGTGGTGGGGGTGGAGGGATGAATTGTTATGGATTTGTGTAAATTACTCTTGTTAAATGAATTAATATTTGTTAATATATCTTAAGATTTGTGTTTATAACTATAAAGATATACCTCACAAATGATTCTTATTGGTAAGATGACTGGAGTTTATGTGTGGGAATGATCAACCAGCAGTGTAACATAAGGCACTAATAGTACCAGGTGATGGATCCAAAGAGAAGTTCTATTAGAATTTTAATTTCTTCATGTAGTTATTAGAGAGACACCTAGAGTAGGTAGTGAATATTATTTCTAACATTACATTACAGTTTCAGTAGAACACCCCCAAATTTTACTAGAGAGGGTAGACTTGAGGAATATTAGTTCTAGATTGAGTCTACCTAGACTACACATGACCATTAGGAGAATCATGTTGATAAGATGGAAAAAATGGATTCTTACATGTTATGTGAATCAGTGAAGTTCTAGGGGGATGTTTAGGCTCAGACTGGGAAAGAAGGTGGTATGGTATGGATGGAGTTTTTGGAAAAGTTCCAAGATAAATTTTATACAAAGAAACAAAGACAGGATAATGAAGTTGAGATCACATGGTTGAATCATGGAAGTATGTCTGTGATGGACTATACAGGTTACTTTACTGACTTGCAGTACAATTCCCCAATGCTGGTAGGGGATGAGGAAAATGTGGACAAGTGTATCTAAGACAATATTTAACATGCGATTATATCCCATATTAATATCATTTGACTAAAAAAGTATTCGGAGGCGAGGGATCATGCTATCAAATAAAAGGGGAACCTTAAGGAGGATTCAAGGCGAGGAAATGTGGGTTTTCTTGGTGAATATAAGGTATGTCTTATGAGAGTAGGAAGAATCGCTATGATAATGTTAACAAAATGTGTGGAAAGATAAGTGGTCAGGGGGAAGGATCAATTACTCCTGATATTACCCAAGTAGTTTTCCACCACTGTAGCAGGATGGGTCACTTTTATAGATAGTTCCCCCAAAAATCAGTAGGGATATGAGCCTGTAGTAATATGGGACGTCTACAATGGTTCTACAGGAACCCATGACATATGGGTAGTGACAAGGAGGATAGACAGCACAAGAGTACAAGACGTGGGGATTTTATACCGTACCAGTCTAGTAGTTATTGATCTACTAGATATAGTAGTCGAGGAAGTAGATGAGTTGCTTCTGTAAAAGAAAACCCATATCAGTAGAGTAGTATAACTCAAGGGGTTTACAATACATCACATGGAAGAGGGGACGTATAATTTCATGTAGTTTAGCCAACAGTTTTGGATAGTGAGGCTAGACCATTGATTGTTAGAGTTACTCTTCTGTAGGTATATACACTCTCTAGTTACTTATTTGATACTGGTGATTCTCATTATTTTATATCTATAAAAATTGTGAATGGTTTGAGCCTAATGGTGTATTTTTTACATGGGGTTATGATGATAGATATACCTTTGGGAGTACGGTCAAGAGACATCTGTTTATACAAATGTTGTTCTCTATAGGTTGGGGAGTGTAGTTTAGGTCTTTATCATTATATCCTTGACATGGTAGGATTTGAAATAATCATGGTTATGTACTAGTTACTATAATAACAAGCCCCAAAATTATTTCTACCAAAGGATAATGACTTTCATGTCTCATGAGGGTAATAGTTATGTTCACCATGGAGAGTGGGATATTAAGGCGGGCCATGCTGGTTCATTTCACCAGCAATGGGTGGAGCTTAGAACCCATGTTTCAAGTCTTTTTCTAGATGAAAAAGGGGTAATTTATGACTTATTTTTGTCTGTAGTGGATAGGTTTATAGATATGTTTCCTAACGACTTTAGAGGGCCTTCCCCTAAGAGATATGTTGATTTTATGACTTATCTCTTGCCTCAATCCAGGATAGTTTCTATTACACCATATAATATGGAAACAATAGAGACATAAGAGATCAATAATTAAATTTAAGAGTATATGGATAAGGGTTTTATCCATCTCGGTGCATTTTATTGGGGTTCGCTAATCTTTTTTTGCAATGAAGGATGACGAGAGTTTTTGCTTATGTGTTTACTATCAGAAGTATAATTGGTTGATAGTGAAAAACCAGTATCCTATTTTGTGTATCAATGATTTATTTGACAATTTTTGTGGAGATTGTGTCTTCTCCCAGATCTAATTGAGATCAGGGTATCATCTTTTGGGAGTTCAACCATTTGATATACCTCAAAAAACATTCAGAAGTAGGTATAACCATTATTATTTCGTAGAGATTCCATTTCAGGTGAAGAATGCACCAATAGTTTTTATATCCTTGATGAACCAAATCATCAATCCATTCTTTGATCAGTGTGTGGTAGTGTTTGTCGATGAAATCTTTCCGTACTCCATGACTCATAACATTCATGACCAACATCTTGACAACATCCTATGTAAACCAAGAGTGTATCAGCTATACTTCATGTTATCTATGTGTCAATAATATATTGATCAAGTACACATATTAGGATACATCATCATAGAAGAAGGTGTATATACATAACCAAAGAATGTATAATTATTTGTATCATGGGATAATTCCAAGAAGGTTTTTTATATTTTTAATTTTATGGGGATAGCAGGTTATTATCAAAGGTTCATCTATGACTTTTCCCAATTGAAAGTTCCACTTTTGGGGTGGAACAAGATGGGTATAGAGTTTTATTGTATGGAATCATGTGAGAATTCCTTTTAGGAGTTGAATAAGTGATTGAAATTGGAAAAAATCATGATCTTATATGATCTAGGTGAGTAGAATATACTATCTTATGATGCTTCTAGGATTGGTCTTGGAGAAGTGTTGATATTGGGAGATTGATTTGTGTAGTGGGGGTCTTAGTGGTTGAGTCCACAAGAATGGAACTACCCTCTAATGACCTCTATATTGGATGCAGGTAGGTGAGTAAGAGCTGTTGGGACCAAGGCTCATGTCGGAGATCTCAAAAATGATATATATAATTCAAAATAATATGGATATGGATCATAATAGTAAAATGTTATACGCTAATATACATATATTACCCCTAGATTTTATAGTGGTAAACCATGTTTTCATTTATGTGTCTTCGAGATTGGGTCACCACAGGATATGTAGACATGGGAAGTTGGCACCCATGTTTGTTGGACCATTTGAGGTGATGGAGAGATCAGTACCATTGGCATACTGAGTGTCTCATCTATAGAGGTATAGTGATATGCATGTCATTTTTCATGAGTCACTATTTCAGTAGTATCACACTGACCCTTCTAATATGATTGATGTGGATGATTTTGAGCTCTATACTGATGATTCATTTTAAGGAAATTTGATATGTTTTTTGGAACATAATTATAAAGTGTTATGGGGGAAATATCATGATGATTGTTCATGAATTTTGGCCTCATGGCCATGTATAAGAGGAAACTTGGTCAATAGAAGCTGATATGTAGGCTCATTGGACTAATATTTTTACCATAGAATCATATATTTGAATAGTGGTACCACTCAAGGAAGATATATTTTAAGGTGGAGAGATTGTAAGATTCTGACCTTTTCTAGAGATATCAAAATCTTCTCTTTAGGTTCTATTTTTGTTTTTTTGATTGAAATTTTTTTTTTGGATTTATATTGGGTGTGCTCATGTGAAATTTAGATGCTTTTGGAGGGGTTTTAGGGGCCTTTTATGGTTGGAACACGATTTTACCAAACCATGTGACCTTCCCTAATAAACTATGCAACCTCAGATATAGAGGGATTGGATGGTTTGACTATATTTTTTTCCAACCTCTCACCCCAAGAAGAGCTGCATGATTTGAAAATCCACGCACCCGTACCCATGAAACCATACACACATGTTTAATTTATCCAAAAAGTGGTTTTAAATATTCTAAACCCCCATACTTCTCCCTAATTAAACAAGACTCACCCCTAACCCATTCTTTAAATTTTGGAGGCTGTCAAATGAATTCTTATTACTCCCAATCATTTTTCTTGATGAATCTAATTCTGTATTAACATATTTTCACATCTATTAGTATTTGGTTTCTTCTCAGTTAGGTTTCCTTTCTCTGTCATTTCTTTTTCTGAATAAAAAATGGGATATATTCTCTCCATTGGTGATGGGTTTAGATCTAGTCTGGTAGGATCATGATTATTTTCATCATGGATCTAGATTTTGGATACAGATTTAAATACTCATCATGAACTTGGTTGTTCTGATTCAAATTGTGGATTTCTATTGGTGAGTGGTTGTCACCATTATTGAGGTAGGTGGTGTAGATTAAATTCCTACAGTCTTAAACACAAATTTTCTCTATGTTTTTTGAAATTTCAAATTGTAATTTTGGAAATTGAATCTTAAAATGAATAAATTAATTTATAAATTAATATATGGAATCTTGGTATTGGTTCATTGATTTTTCCCATGTGATTATGATATGAGTTGAACTTTGGAAAATTGATTTGTAAATTCTGATAGTGAAATTAGTGAATATTGTGATAGTAAATTGATAGATTAATAAGGTTATGAAATTTTTTAATTTACGAGATTGTGAAATTTACTGATTAATTAAATATTATGATTGTGCAATTGAAGGAATATATGGATTGAGTAATTGGTCTATTAATTTTATTATGGATTAATTGAAAATGATAATGACAAGATGTTTGGCTTAACCTTAATGGGTTAATGGGTTTATGATATAAATAATGTAAAATGGTTTAATGGTGATTTATTATTATTATTCAATGATATTAAATTGGGGAACGAAGGTTGTTGTGATATAATAAAATGGTAAACCATGATTTTAAAAGTTGATAAAAGGGGTTAATGCTGATTTAACATGAATGATATGATATATGTGTGATTCATTTTTGTTGGACAGGGGATGAGTCTCTAAATAACTATGTATGACAAATTTATGTTGGATAGGGACTGATGATCCAAATAATCATATGAGATAAAATGTGCTGGACAGGGACTAAGTCTTCAAATACCCTTATGATTTATGGGTTTGGGGTAGGGACAAAGGATAAAAATACCCATGGTGTGATAGACACAATGTTCACCGCCCATGAGTTTGGAATTGGACTACTCTTTCAATTGGTCATGATATAACATGAAATGAAATGATAGACTATGATCCTAGATTTGTGATATGGTTTAGACTTTGACACAGGTTGAAGAATGTATTTATGTATCAGGTATCCTAATGAACCCATGATTATATGTGTTTACATTAAGTAATAATAAAATGTGATAAATGTTTTCTAATTCATTTTAATTTATTCTTTATAAAACAACATCCACTATTATTGAATATATATTGTTTTATATTCTGTTGGTTGTGGACTAATAATATGTACTCACACCCTATATGGGATGCCTAATCGGTACCATAATATTAATTAGGTTTATAGGACATGATATGGGAAAGATCCCCATGTTAAATGGATGAGTCATGATTAAGCATGGATGAGGGAACCAAACATGGTGTCTGGACATTCTTGGGAGTTCCTATGTCTCTTTATTTTGGGGTTTCTATAGAAACATGAAATATTCTTAGAATGACATATCTACAATTTTTTGGATATTGTATTTCTATTTTGTCTATACCATTATCACTACTTGAAATCCTAACTATACCAACCCACGTATCTGAAGACTTTGTAAACCCATTTTGATAAGGGTCCTATTCCAATGGTTCTTCCTAACAATTAGGATAAGACATGTATTATAAGACTATCCCGACAGTTCTTCAAAACCGTTTGTATATAATAAGGTTATCCCAATGGGTTTTTAAGAACCACTGGGATATATCCCAAAAATTAGTCATATCCCAACAGTTCTTCAAAACTGTTGTGATATGTTAAGGCTATCCAAACAGTTTTGTGGAAACTATTGGGACAGATACCAAAAAGTAGTCATATCATAATGGTTCTCTAAAACCACTAGAATAGGTTATGGATATCCCAATGGTTATTTAAAAACATCTAGGATTGATACAAAAAAGTACTGTTCTCCTAAGGGTTCTCGAAAATCATTGGGACAGGGTAATTCTATAACAACTGTTTTTTAAAACCATTGGAATAGAAAAAAACAAGGGTACCTATCCCAATAGTTTTGAGAAACATTGGGACATGTACCCTTAATTGTTTATGAATTATTTTATCACATATAATCAATGAAATAAATTTATAAATTATATATATATATAAATATCCAAATATATTCACAATGATATTTAAAACATTGTGGTTTGTTCGTTGATACATAAGGTTGAGGTTGTGGGTTCAAACCTCGGATGGTTATTTTATATTAAATTACCTTTCCCAAATATACATTATCCAAAGGCCCTCCAAACCATTGGTATATTCTATACCAAAGGTTTGGGGATTTATATAAATGGTTACAAACTCTTGGTATATTTTATTTTTCCAGTAGTGGATACTGGTTTTGTTTGGTTATTGGTTATTTAATTTTTCTGTTATTTCTTTACTTATACTATTCTGCATCTTTTCTGAAGAGGGTATATTCTACCCATGATTAATATTATAATTCCACCTCTTTCATATAGTCTCTGGCATATAGGGAGAAACACTTGAGGTCATGTGAATGACTGACTGTAGGAACTAGTGTGTGGCACCCGATTCAGGATGATACACTTCAAAAATCCTTATAAATATCCCTTTTTTATGTTGGAAAAAATATCTTTGAAAAATATTAAAGGAATTAATTTATATAAATGTAATTTAAATATTCAAATTTTAGTATCTCATAACTATCATCCAAACATCATCACAATATCCCATCATTTAATTTTTTTCCTTTCACTCATTATTAAAATCATTCAACTATTATCCAATGTATCATAAATACAAAATATATTTTCATTATCTAAATTATCACATTAACTAAAAAGTTATTGTGTATTGATACTTATCATGGGATAAGATTATCTTCTTTTGTATTGGTCTTCATGGTTATAGTGTGTCTTCTACATTCAAAATATAACCTTCTAAAAATATTACTGTTTCACACACTTCCACTAGGATGCACTGCCTCACATGTCATTTTCCACAAGGGTCCATCTTTTCTTCCAAATTATCACTTTCCAATGGCTAAATACATTCATTTATTTATTGGAAATGTCTGCTTGTTGATTGAAATGGAATACAAGGATTTCAAATCCTATATCTTTGGATTCCTCCTCATAATTCATCACATAGTCTAGGTATCCCTCATAGATTATGATGTCTTTTGTGAAACTCATTCCTAGTTCCATATATTTGTGGTTGAGTGTTAATTATGTTTCTTATGTCATGAAATTCCACTAGGTTTTAATAGGATATCAACCATTGGTAAGGGGAGTAGTCACGTGGGGCATCACTGGTATGTTTGGACACTGTAACACTGGTCAACTATAATCTTTCTCATAAGAGGGTTCTTAATGGTGTGAAACATGAGGAATTCTATTTCGGTCATGAGGTATCTTATGACATGGGAATTTCTTCCAAGGTTTTCCTCAACAAGCCCATATTTATCATGAGGTAGTAGCCTAACTTCTCATGATTTTTACGTATGACAAACATAGAGTGATCCTGATTAGAAGAATTTAATGGACATATTAGAAAGGTGCATCCTATGGAGGAAACACATAAACATTTTAATATATGGATGGATCAGAACACATATGTAGGAGTACCCCGGAGTGTCATGTCCCATAAAGGGAATGTTTCAAACCATGAAGACTCATCTGGAAACCACCAGGGGAGGATCACAGAGGTTCCCCCTAGGAGGGAGCAACGAAGGTTTACCTTTGGATGGTATTGAACCTCAGTGAGTATTCCAATGTACGCTATATAGAATACACGTATTAGAACCCACATAGTTCGATGGATAGAGTTGGGCATGAAAATGGGAGCCACCCTTCACAAGAGTATTTCTCTGGGTTGGATTGTCTTGAATTGTGTTAGGCATTCACACTAAATCTTCACGGATAGATGACATGATATCACTGGGATGTGGTTTCCTCAACAATGACCAGGATGGATATGGATGAAATATATGGGAATGGGTGGAATAGATGAAGTGTTTCGATTGAATGTTAGGATGTTTTATTACATATCCCGGTTAATCGATAATCAAAGTCCATGTAGTTCTAAATCATTGTGCATTTTAATGACATGCGGTATGGATGATAATGAACTAATGTGACCAAGGTGAAATGTCAGAGAAGGATCCAAATATAAGAATTTAAGTGTCAATATGAATCTTATGAGGTTAGGATTCATGAAAAACAATGTTTTGAGAGTGTTGGGCTTATGCACAAAAGCATCCAATTACGATGGAGACTAAGTGTTTTGGTTGTTACTAATCTCTAAGCCCACATGAGTCATGACTGGTGTGATAAACAAGAGAAATTAGAAAACCTCACAGTCATGTCATGAATTATCTATCGATAAGGGATGGAGTGGGGCATACACATGGGGGATGACAGAAGGAGGTCGTCATTCCATATGAGCAGGAGCTTATTCTGTGTGAGGGACATATCATTCATTTCAAGGAATATCTATCTCCCATGGATATGAGCAGGCTTGTAAATTTCCTGAGGTAGATAACTCCATGTTCATTACATGGGTTGAGGCTAGTGTTTATTGTCAGGTGTTGAGGATGATGGTTCTAGGTAGTTTTACATCATGATTCACGAATGACGGGGACCAACACCTTACCCCATTATACATAAATAACTATTTCCCACCAAAAAATCGGGGAGGGAAGGAACAAAAAATACCATGTTTTAATGGTGTGGAAGAGTGTTCGATCACGGGGTCCATGATAGAATGCCTATAATTAAATGTAAAATCCATTAGTGTGACTAGGATGAAGAGAAATATTTGTAAAATAAAAATAATGAAACTATACGAGAGACCATGAAATAATTGTTCATAAGGAGGGAAGGCTGCAAAGAAGGGCATATCACAATTCAAGGGGCCTTGATGAGAGGTTATTCATGAAGCTCATGTTCTTCATTGGGGAAAGGGTCTTCAGGAAGCAATTGAATTTGTGAGGAATTCTAACCCTACCTTGGAATGATGTCAGTAGCTAAGAAAGTAGTTCATCAGGAAGGATGAATGCTCTGTAAAGTCTCGATTACCTCGGAGGGCCTTCTTCCTCTGTGAAGGACATATTCCTTCATGAAAGGCATCCCCAACTTAGTTGGGGGATATTTATGACCAAGGGACATGGGTTTCATGATGCTCCAGTAATATGCATGATTATTTTTCTATTCAATTTGTGGTGGTCTGGTGCTTTGGGAATTAGAAGATTAGATGTCGAAAGGTTGGGGGATCCATTCCCTTAGAGGGGAATATGGAGGATATTTAGAGGAAATGGAAGTATTTATTCTTGGAAGTGTTCCATGAAGAAAATATGGGATCTAAAAAAGGACAAGGTACCATTGGATTCGTAGATTCATACATAAAATTCCTTAGTGAGGTGAAGGAGGGTGTCAAACTTGTGGGATTTCCATCAGCGACCCACACAATCGCAGTTGTGTGTGATCTCTATGATTGAGATTCCTGAGGAAGAAAATTTGGATGTTTTTTGGGCTATTTTGAGCTTCAATTCCATCATAAATGACTTCTATTTACCCAAATATTCCCTATGGAGTTTATTTCAGTGCCAATAAATTCACCCCTTAGAATGGGAGCCGGTGAGAAGTGTAGGATCTAATTATGAGGGAAATCACAAAAAATAAGGATGATATCAAGGGTTAATCATGAATCTGGCTTGATGTGAATGTCACGTGATGCATGAGGAAAGAATTCTCTATATGAAACTCAGTCAGCCTCATGCATATAAATAGTGCCTGAGGGCCCCCATCCCTACTGAGATTCCATTAACAAACTCTTCTAATATTATTTTCACAAAACTATTCTCCCTACAAACGCATCTTGGAGAACTGGGTTCTAGGTTTATTTTCTCAATGAATGCTACATACAGAACTAGGACTTCACAATCTATTCATGCTTTGCAAACTATAATCAGTACGTTCAATCATTATGATCTAGTGCTTCAAAAATGTGGTTCAAAACGATCTCAATGAATATACTTAAGAAATTGTTTTTAAGTCCCAGATATGATGGTTGCTCGAGAAGCTGCTCAGGAGATCAAAGAGGATGATGCCCGATTGATTGAAATGGAGAAAAATATCATGATTTGGGAGTATTTATAGAGCAACTATAACTAATAATCACTACATTCGATGTTTTTAGAATCTAAGAAGGACTATACTCTATGTAATATGTTACCATTGTCTAGACAACAAAGAAGGACTAGCTTAAGGGTTGAGGGGTATTCCAGGGAAATACCAGTGGTACCTGGCTACTGATGGGAACATTCGGAAAGATACCACATCTATAAAATATTAATTCCATTAAAAAAATAAAAAAGACATTTATGGAAAGTTTATGGAGTATGAGGTATCTCCTCCGCAATACAATATAATTATCAAGGCAGGCATTGGAATCCCAGAAAAGGTGTGAACCATTGACTGGGGTCTTCACTAGGCTGGGAAAATCATAGATGAATGTGTCTGGGTATACTGAGTATGTGCATCCTGTTCATAATTTGGAGTAGTGATGAGGTATGTATAAATCTACCAAGAAGCATGGGATTCTTAGTTATACGTATACCAAATAATAAAGATGATTACTGGACTGTTATGAAGATGGTCCTTAGTGACCAACACATTCTATCTACCTCATAGGGAGGTCAACATATTCTTCTGAGACCTCCAGATCTCTACTATCCCAATCCTGAGGGTGATATAAGGTGAATTCCTCCCCACATAGAATTCATGAGAGGATCAAGGGAATATTACTTTTCATGAGAAGGTGATGTTTCATCTGGTGCTGGGAACTACTAAGGAAAAAATAGGGTATTAGGGTCGTATTTTTCAAGCAGTGTTTTAGTATTTTACTGAACATCCTAGTGTAAGAACCTATTGATGGGGAGTGGTGGGTAGGAAACTGCTGACGATGCCTTGAACCTATCTAAGAGGATCCCTGCAAGGCAAGGATGAATCTTACTGGCATATCCTATGGGATAGAAAATGGCAGTAGTGGGGTTAAAACATCATGATCGAGCCTAAAATGATAGTCAGTTAGGTCGGGTTCATATTACTAATCATATATGGGTGGATGCTCCCATTGAGATAAACACACAAGGGTATTGTTCAAAAAAATATTCCATATGATTGTGATACTATAAACAAGTAAACGTATCATCTTTGGGATCCTAGTGAGGACCTATATGTTTATCATGCTCTGGTATATTTGTGAGGGTATGAATCCTTTGTGTGTGTGTGGAAAATTCAACATCCTATATAGTTGGATGGCAGTGCATGTGGGAGGATATGAATATCTAAATCCTATCTCCAATCCTATGATGAACTTACAACAATTTATTCTAAACAACACCAAGAGTTTTATGTTTTATATAGGATTTATGAACATGATGAGAAGGGTAGAACATGTTGACAGATTCACCTTTCACCCATTACCTCCCCAAATGGGGAAAATTACAAAAATGGTTTGAGAACGGAAGAGTTGTGGTCATGTATCATAGAATTCCAAGGTTGAGTGTTGGTGGAGAGGGTGGACAATGATCCAATATGTGAATCGTACAACCTGCACCAATTCATGATGCTACTCATGCACTTGAAGAGGTGAACCGTAAAGTTTTATCTATGAGTAAATCATTAAGACCATCTTTTTGTGTTAAGGAATCCTTGGATCATGATCAATTGTGATGATGGAAAGAGGCGGAATGAGTTTCAGACATCAAATGCTGCATAAGGGGTCTTCAATTTCTATGTGAAGATCTATAGAATTCCTACCAAGGAGACACATTATGGAAGAAAAATATCCAAGTCAATGAATGAGTGGTCCTCCTACTTCGAAGATGCGGTAGAAAGACGATGAGATAGTGTTTTGGTAGTAGGGATAGTGCAAACCATGGTGGTGGGGCTTCAGAAAAAGAGGCAATAGTTCATGAACCAATAATGATAATATGTAGGGGAAGATATGAAGCATCAGGAACAAAAATCCAAGTAAATAAGATTCAGGAGGAAGGGTAAACATCAATATGGTACTACAGAATACCTATCGAAGCATCCGGGAAGCAATTATGCTATGTGGACATACATGAGGATGCTAACTTCCCAGAGTTTGGGGAATCATGGGGTATCAATAGGTATTTATTTGATACATCACAATGTGGAACCACTTCGATATCCACAAGATGGAACATGTGGGGATTTGTTATGCCAATGATGGATTCAACTTGTCCTAAGAAGAGGTTGAATAGTTTGTGGTAAAGTTGGTGGACCTAGTGCATTATCGAGGAATTGTGCACTCGATGATGAACTGGGTGAAAGTAATACTAGATTTCACCTCTCAGACACTAAATTTGGCTGATTAGATGGTATTTTAACATTCTCTACTTGAGGAATTGTATGTATAATAAGAGGAATACATTACTATGGGGAGGCATCCAAAGGCTGGTGAAGTGACATCCTCCTTGGGAAAATTTACCAAACATCTCGAGGTAAGACTCAAACTACTACAACTCATTTAGCACATTACATCATGCTTCATCTAGAGTCTCATTACTAAAATCTATTTATGTAGGAGAATCTTTCACAAGGGAGCCATACAGATGGGGATGGAGGTTCCACAACAGCTGTAGAGGGACAATCCCCGAGATTTTTGTGTGGGACGAAAAAACTACGTGGTCGAGCATAGTTGAGGAAGCTCAGGCAGCCCACCTAGAATCCCTAGATCCTTTAGTCATATATAGGGAGATATACTGATATTCCAATGATCATATACTGGGAGAATGATATTCCACCTCTTGGTTTCTATAAGTTTATTTCCTTATGGAGCCACATCTGTTATTGCTTGATCTGGTTGACTGATATGTTTCCTATCTAAATAGTGCTCAGTGTAATACGCACTCTCCTATGGGACACAGTTAGAGGATCCACCAAAATACTTTTCTAAAATGAGCACTATGCTATTTGGAGACTGTCGTTCGAGCTGACTAGGACATGACTTTTGGTGGATAGTACGTTTTGGATACATGTGATGCCACTGGAAGGGTAGTACTCAGGGATGATAGGGTCAACCTTATTGATGTGAGGTCAAGTGATGAATACCAACCTTATGACATGGATCCCAAACCATCTAACATGATATTGGAGGAGGAACCCACAAATGGTCTTCTAGATGTGTTCCAAGAGTACAGTCTTACAGATCATGAGGAACTAGATGGATCTGATTCTAACATGGACAAGAAAAATATCATTATTTGTTGATGGGAGTGGAAGTGCATCAATAATTTCATTGATCATAACCCATAGGCATAATGGGTATGTCGGATGGGATCACTCTAATATTGTCTACGTAGTCTATGCACCATATGGGAAGACAATAATGGTCTCCAAATGCTACTCCTTGACTATCTATCTTAGAAGATGTGGGAAACCAGTCAACACATGGATGATTCCTGGTTTCAGGAGAAATAGGAAAACATCTAGAAGCTTAAATAGGGTTAACAAGAAATCTATAATCTAGAAGAATAGATGAATGAGAATTTCTCTTTTATCATAGATCAATTGGAACATCTCATATGATTGAGGGTCTAGCTAGATGAATCCCAAGAGTGGTTGAGATAGGCTTCCAGTCTAGTGGCAGATATCCATGCCGAGCAGGACTGGGTATAGACTAGGGTTGATGAGCCTGGACATATACACGATGAAGAAGAATTAGGGCTCAGGAGGCAACATCAGATCCTAGAAGCCACATGCCCAAGGTCGGTGATGCTGAAGTACATGATCATAGGAGCAGATCATCAAGGGCACTTTTTTTTAAAATTTAATTTTCCAATTTATTTAAGCCATTCATGTTAGTGAACACACAACTCAATCTTCTTAATTATCACACATTAATACTACTTTCAAGAAAACTAATAAGAAATACCTAAGAAAATTTTGGTCATACATGGTGTGATAAACAAGGGGAGATCACATAATTTTTCACCATATATGAAAATTTGAGATAATTATCAAACACTCAGGTATGATATCATTGGATGAACACGTGATGTTTGGGGGCTATGAGAGGATGTGGAAGGAGGATATGGATATCAGAAAAGCCTGATGCTTTTCCCAACATGCTTTAGTGCATGAAATGGATAACACTAGGGGAATTGAAATCTATCTGAACAAAGGGGAATTAATAGTGTGAATTATAATAAAAAAACTTCAGAACATGAAGGGAGTTGAATAATGATATAGGACTACTATTGACCATATTTGAAACATAGTATCTGAATTGTTTTCCAAGAAATGGGTACAAACAAATAAGGTTCCACCGCTGACCATGTTTGAAACACTAAAAATGTCTCCTAATTTCATCCAAATCTTCAACAACATTTCCACCATAAGGTGGGTGATAAATAGAGCCATGATACCAGGCTATTTGGGTGACACTTTTATAGATGTATGAGGATGAGGATTTGAGTAAGGGGAATGAAAATCATGGTGGGAAGTGATGGAATGTTTTAATGACTTCCAACACACTCAGAACAATGAGACCATGACTTAGAACACACTAGTGTAAGCATAAAAGTATGAACAATGATCAAACCCATATTCCAGAAAAAGTGTTGTTTCATATTCCAAGTTGCAATAGAAGATGTGAACAATTCAGTAGATAACTAACATTAGGAAAATACCTCTAATGAGAGGTCCTTTAGGTGAGGTCCTGAGAGTCCTTGTAGGTTTACATCCTGTAAATGAGGATGATGATCACATATATTTACATCATATTGTGAAAGAGATGCATCGAACAAATTAGTATTGTGTGATCAGGATGTGTATCAAAGTTTAACGTAATGTGACTAAGATGTTGCATACATATTAAGGTCCTAATCCATGGACCCTGGTCATTAGTTTGAAGTCATGTTGCACAAACTCAGAAATGTTTATCCCTAGAGTATTTTTGCAGCACATAAAAAACTAACTCGATGTGAATGAGTTAAAAGAGCCCTGCTGACCACAAAACTATCAGGAAATAGACGGATTTCAACTGGAATGAGGAACATGGGACCCATGTCTAGCTACAAATCCTTAAAGAGATATTAGTTTAAGGTTATGGAGTTTTAACTATTAGGAAGAAGGCTTCCTAGAATATTCATATGTGGTGTGGCAGGGTAATGAAACCAACATAAAAGAGTCATGAAGGACTTCAGACCATACCACACTTTCCCAATGAGGATTTTAGTTTAATCACATATAGCATGGACCATGGAGAGATCATGGGATGCTCGACCATAATGTTATACAACATATCATAATTCCTAATACCATGAGAGCCATGCTCGGTGTGGAAAACAAGGAATGGTATAGGGTGAGACCTAACATGTGGAAGCATGCATTAGACGGGATGCCAAGGGAAAATGTCCATTATGACACATGAGAGTGGAAATGAGGTAATCCAAAAACTTTAGGGCATGGTATAAGGGGGTGAGTGGTGATTAAAGACAAACTGCTAACCATATTCAAAACATAGGGACCATGAACACACCAGTCCTGAATGGGTAGAGGGAATTCATAATCGACTATTGACCAAGAAAGAAACACGTGATTTTCTTTTTCCTTCTGAAGAACCATTATGAAATAAGACCAAATTGGTAGGTGAGACAAAGAGTCATCATGAAACTACTGTTATGGGTTCTATTTTAATTTGAAATGTAATG
The DNA here is from genome assembly GCA_963277665.1 of Viscum album. Lineage (NCBI taxonomy): Eukaryota > Viridiplantae > Streptophyta > Magnoliopsida > Santalales > Viscaceae > Viscum > Viscum album. The sequence goes on from CAUJRU010000604.1 coordinate 110,475, forward strand.
AAAATCCAGACTGAGAAATTCTCAATGTGTGGAATGGGAGTATCATGAATATTTGAACCTAGTTAGGGAAACCAATCTAAAGTTATATTTCTTAGACTATTGGGGAAATTTTTAATCCAAGGATATGTACAAAAAACATAATAGGTAAAACCTAATATGAATGATGACCATGAATCCCCCATATCCAAAATAATATCTCCAAATGAACTGCCAATTAGATTGTGGTCATGGTTCTTAGAGCCTAACCAATGAAAGGGCCCCAAAAAATGCATAAATTTACAGTCGAACCCATAAAAACATTTTTAGGAATTTATATGTATCTCATTATTATGGGAATCAAGCCACACATAGTTCTTGAACACACTATGATAAAATACCAATAATTGTAAGAGCAACCCCCTCTCAAAAGAGAGTAGAGGCATTCCAAGATAATCATGATGCATCCTAAAATTGTTCCAGGTATGGTTGTAGTTTAAAGTCGTTCAATCAACGATGTCGACTATAAGTTTAAATTCATAGATCATAAACCATTTAGGGGATAGAATATCTTGTAGATGTGATAAATTTTGTCTTCTAAAAAATTTGATATTAATGATGCCAAGAATGGTCAACACCACATAGAACATTACAAGAGGGTACATCACAAAGATTCAAGTAATAAAACTAGGAATGAAGAATCTCAATTTAAGTATATGAAGTTAGAACATAGGTGATGAGAAAATATTTGTCTGGGAACCAAGAAAAAGTGTATGTGAATCAATATATATCCCACATGGAATGGAATCAACAAACTCGTAGTTCATGAACACAAAATGGTAGATGTCCTATGTTGGTGGTGATGTCCAATCAGGTGAGAACATGATAGTGAGGATATGTAGCTTAAATTCATATGGCTTCGACTATATGGTACATAGTTTAAGGTAATAGAATTGAGTCCATCGAATGTGCTTCTCAGGATGACATACATATCATGGATAGGTGATGAAACTGACATGAATGAGGACTAAGAAGGCCCATCTCCACATTACATATCCTTGAGGAGAACTAAATATAGATTATAGTTGTGATTCCTGGACTCGAGATCCTACTTTATAGTCATAGAGTTTGGACCATTGTGCTCTTTTTTTAGGTCTATAGAGATTGAACTTATCCATATAGTTTAACATCATGCAGTAAGGATGATTTGTAATGTAATTTATCATCACATGACTATGGTGTGTCTCACAATTTAACATCATGTGACATAGCAATATGTTCTTCTTTTATGAGATGTACTACTTGAGAATCTTGGTACTAGTTGGAGGGGTAATGCACTCTTCATCCATGGTGACCAAAGAGTATGAACTATTAGCATAGACCCTGCTAATGATGCATGGTCCCTCCCACTTGGGTTCTAACATAGGGGTATTCCTACTCAGTGTCATCAGTGTTTTGATATCTAGAACTCTATCACCTTGGAGGAATGGGCAGATGAAACCATCTTTTTTGATGCTCTTGTTATCTTTTCATGGTTCCTCTATAGATTCAGAAAGGCATTGAGACAATTCTTGTTTGGGGCTTCCAGTTCATCTAGACGGACATCAGTTATCCTTCCTGACATCTGAAAATCATTGACACTTGTTCGGGGTAATGAAAACTGGGTCTCAAAAGGATAAAATGCATTTTTTCCACACACTAGGGAATATGGAGTCACCTGGGTAGAATTAGGAGTCATCTTTTGATAATCCCCAAGAGTCTTGTTGAAACTTTCCAGCCAATTTTTTTTAATTTCATCCTTCCATATTCTACAAAAATTTGGAGAGGGTTTTATTGAACTCCCCAATCTCTCCATTTTACTAGGTGTGATAGAGAGAAGTATATTTTCACAAGATTCCATACATGGAATACATCTTCATTAGTTCCACATCACAAAATTTGGTGTTGTTTTTGGTGAGAACAACATGAGGTGCCCTAAATTGATGAATGATATTGGAGATCATGAATTAAAAAATCAACTAGGCCTTCACTTTCTTGAGAGAAATTTCTTCTTCCCGCATAGAGAATAAATATAATGTTGTTAAAATGAACATGCACTAGTGGGATGTTTCTATAGGATAGGGTCCCACAAAATCGAGTCCCTAAAATGCAAAGGGACAAGAAAAATGGGATGTATGGAGGGATATGGAGGTCAATGTAGAAGGTTGGAATTGATTTGAAATTCATGAATCCTCATAGAAAACATGATATAGTCATGTACCATGGTTGGCCAAAAGTATCCCTGCCTATGAATCTAGGGATGGAGATTCAACCCTTCCTGAGGAGCACCACAATACCTAGCATGAAATTCTTGCATAACCTTGGTAATATTGTCTCTTTGAAGGAAATAAGGGATAATTCCATCAAAACCATGTTTATAGAGAGTTCGATCGGGGTTTGGACCACTCTAGAGGGTAAACTATGATGTACGCTGATAGATTCTCATACATTCAGATAAATCTAATGGGAGAATGTTGTGATATAGATACTCAATGAAGGGACTCATCTAATCAGAGGATTCTTTAGAAGTGGTAAAATATATAGGTCTTGATGTGGAGGCACCCAATGTCAGGTATATTACCTACTAGACCTCATCATTATCTAAAAAATGGGAGAGATAACCATTCGGTGTGACACATGGATGAACTAGTCGTCCTAGTCTGGCTTTGAAAGGGATGAGACTAGACTAGCTAGAGCCTATGATCGACCATTCTGTGATCGGGGAATAAGAGGCACCTTTGTTTGAGAATGGAACTGGGTGATTAACCAGAGAATGTGTTCCAAAAATGTCATGAGTTCTGGATTCTGGAAAATGTAGTCGCCTTTAATCTCCATGATGAATAACATAGAGTCTCCCTCCACATGCAGGAGGGGAACTTAAATCTAGAGAGCTATTTAAATACCAGTAATGAGACTCTATTAATCCACCTCGTTATTGGTGAAACCTTATAACAGTCGGGAATTTTAGGATATGACAATCCGTGTCAGGGTAATATAGAAAATCCCTATGACCGCCCTATTGAACTTGGGATCATTGAGCCTTCTACTGGTTGGGATTTGCGAGGCACCATCAAAATGCATCTACCATCATGGTACAACATGATCTATTGGGATAATAACATCTTCTGGGAAGTCAAGATATAGGGACTAAACTATGGGGTTGGGATGGGGAGCTTGGAAGTCTTCCAATGACAGAACATTGATGACCTTATGTGGAATGAACCTGATGTTGAACTGCTGAATAATAACTACTCAATGGACCAGATGAACTATCCACATTGGGAGGATCATGATATAAATTACTATATCCACACACGATTCTATATGTATATTGTGATGTTGTAGGTAGTGCCACAAATTCATCACTATGATGACCAACATGAGGTAGCTCTTCTCAATAAGAGAATATCTGCTCTCTATGTTGAGGATCATGTGACTGAGATAATATAAATTATTTTATGTACCTTCATTGTTCTTCTAGTTGATAAGGGAACTCAGGGATCATTCTTGGGTAGTCATGTTAAGATCCAGAGGCATCCCTGAGATGGGTCGCATCAGAAGCAGAGGCTGTAGAAGATATGGCTTCATTTCCTTGAACACGATTATGCACTCTTCATCCCAGTAGTAAATGGTACCTTTCCCCATGAGCCTATATAGGGGTCTACACTTACCATCTAGATTTTCAATGAATCATTGTATGAAGGATTACTGTCCTTGGATTCCTTAGAGATCATAGAGGTTTCTTAGAGTAGGAATTTGGATGATGGCCTTGATATTCTCAAGGTCAATCTTAATGCCTCTTATATGATGATTATTCAAAGAAACATCCCAAAGGTACCCTCGAATGTAGACATCAATGGGTTTATCTTTAGATTCTAGGACCATAGGATGCTGAACACCTTCTTAATATCTCTGAGGTGGTCCTGAAACTAGTGGGATTTAACCACTTAATCATCCATGTTGAATTCTACTAGCATCCCAAGGATTGGATTGAATATTTTGGGGGAGACACATTTATAGGTGGACCCTACAATCATTAAATTTAAGGGCATTACCTGATAGAATAGGGTTCCTTGTAGTTCTCTGTAGGGGGTAGACTTATTATCCTCAAGGGACATCCATATATAATTATCCCTAGAGTACCTATCCATAAATGGTAAATCCTTGAATCCATCTATGGGTTCAATAAATAACTGTTTCATAGGAAGGGGAAAGTCATTATTTGGTCAATGGCAGTTGAGGTCCCAAAAATCAATACAGACTCTGATCTGTCTGTTATTCTTCCTGATGCGAATTTTTTTAAAACCATATAGGGTACTATACTTCTTTGATGTATTTTCCTTTGAATATCTAATCAACTTCACCCTCAAACATGGAACCATGATAGAGGTTCATCTTCTTGGGATGCTTCTTGATCCTTTGATGACACACAGGGAGACCAAGATGGTGGATGATGACTTGAGGGTCTATCCCTAACATCCCTTCATTGCTCCAAGAAAATATATCACAATGTTTCATTAGGATGTCCATGAATTATTTCTACTCATTTTTAGGCATGTCTTCACTAATCAGTATTGGCCTTAGGTCTGTATCAATTCAAAGATTCAACTAAACCACCTCATTGAACGTTGGAGAGACACTTTCTTCAAATGAACGATGTTCATTTTACAAATCTTATCCATTGTCTGAGGTAGGGGAATCTGTGGGGGGATACCATTCATCCATGCCAACTGATCTTGGGGGAATAGTGGTGCCTACTGGGACAGATGTAAGATCCTCACAAGGAGACTCTTACACTGCTGAGACCATGGTCATAAAGTCTATCGACCTAATTCCATCTGGACATCTATTGAGGGGACTGTGCTTGATGTTGTCAATGAAATTGTGGCAAGTCATATTACGTTCACTTAACTCTACTCGGTTGAATAATAAGGTTTGATAGAAATCTATAGACATAGTGTTGACGTCTTGACACCAGATAGGGTTCGGGGGTTATGGTATTGCGTGAGCCTGATCCATATAAGAATACGAGGTAATGTTATGAAATTCCTTGTACCTATGAATGCATATTCCCCACTTATTGGAAATGAAAAAAATAGTGTCCCATGTCGTGTGTCATGGGCTCCAAATGGTGAATTGGGAGGATTAATGCATCGTTTAGGTCTCTCTACAGGCTATCTACATCTGTGGTGTGCTCAACCCCATTTTTTCTGAACATTATTTTTCTTTATTTGGTGATAAATGGAATCTGTATATCATTATTCACAAGAGATAAAGGGATACATGTCACCCTAGAGTATGCATACTCGACCATTGAGGAAGTACTTGGGGTATTGGTGACATGATGAGGGAACAATTGTATTTATATAGAGTGATGGCATACCCATCAACAAGTTTTTGATAGTGTCCTGTAATAAAAACATAAATTCAGTGTTTTATACCAAGCCTCTGAATAGTGTCTTCAAGTAAATTCATCCACGCAGATTATAATCGGTCATATCATAACCGTTAATCTTTGGGTCAGATGGACTCAAATCTACTTCAGTGTGTCTGATCCTACTGAGTGTTTGGGTTGGGATGAGATTGATCCTAGAATATATATCTACTAATTAGTGGAGGAACTCTATTACATTGAACTTGACAGTTATACAAAATAAAATGACGTTCCCTTTCATGAGAGAGCCCTAATCATCTAGGGAGAATAATATAATGGCTTAGTATTCTTCCCATTCGACTTCCTTGGCATAGAAGACTTATGCAGATGTGACCTCATGTTTCTCTTCATCAAAATGAATGGGGATCCTTAAAGATTTTATGAGGTTTTCATTCATGTCTTCTGATAGGATGAGGGTATTGAGAATTGAATGATTTGTAGGAATGATGGTGATTTTTTTAAGAACATCATACTTTGGTGCTAAGCGCATATATTTTTCTACAGAAGGCATGATGGACACAGTAGGTTGAACTGTTGGATTCTATTTTTTAATGGAAATATCTAGCATCCTATAAGAAAACCGTCCAAGAACTACCACTAGTTAAGCATCAGATGATTGGGGACTAGACAGAGTTTTACATATTTGATAATGATTCAATCATAGCTCTTCATCCTGTTCGAGTAGCACAAATGGCGATGATGGTGAATCAGAAAAAATATGCATAGAATATTGCACCTGTTGAGTCTTGAATTGAACATTCTATATGGAATTGGTAGAATTCATGGTTTTATAATTATGTTGAGTCACATATCCACACCCACTTCAACAATGGTTTCAACCTATTACTATTGGAGGGTCGGCATAATACTCCTTGTTGTCGGTAATCATGGAGCTATCCACCGGCTTGATGATATTTATCGAGGTATATATCTTTTTCATAGTCAGATTAGTCTTCCATTATTAGAAAAACACTAGATGAAATTACCATATCAGGAGGAATGAATTCTCCATGATCATGGTATAGATTCAATGCCGACAAGAGATTTTTCATTCCCTAGAATTGTTGGATCTTACTCTTTAAAGACATGGAATTCTGCGATGGTGATGCAAAATGTAACACCCCAAGATTTCATAGTGTGTTATTTCTTGAAAATAATTCAATAACTTTCACTACACACAACACCGAGTTCAATCGCACCATGACTTACCAAAAAAAAGCCATTAAAAAGAGGTTATGAATAGTATTAACTAAATTTTAAACTTTATATAATCCTTATAATTTTAGAATCCATATTATGGGAACAAATTCATTTTCAGTACTACACTTTTATCTACTTTTAAAATTGAACCCTTTTTAAATACAATATTTTAAACTTTTGACTAAATGGGGACATAAAAAATTTAAAATAAAACATCCCAAGCTTCCACGGTATGCTTTCCTTTGAATAATATAGTAGTCTGTGTTGTACGCAACTTCGAGTTTTAACACACACCACAACCGATCAAACTAGCCGTTATGAATAGTAATACCAACTTTTTGAAATTATATATATTTTATATTTCAAAATGGAATTCATTTTTGGATTCATAGTGTCGAATTTACCCTAAGGTGAAATATTGGTACTTTTTGGATAACTTTCATATTTTGATGAATAGGGAAAATTACTAAATTTTAATTAAAAACAACTTTTTTAATCAAAATAATTAATAGTGATAAATTATGAATTTGAGTGGTTTTGAAGTATATATAGAATATATTTTTACCATTTAATAAAATGTTGGTCATTGGAAATAATTTCACAATTAAACCGAACATAAACAAGTATCAATCTTTTGATAGTTATTATATCTTAAAAACACACTTTTTGTTTTTATAGTGGGATTTAATTTTAAATTAATATCTGCCACTTATGTGTTTTGAATTTGGAAAAATGGATTACATATTTGGAATCATGATGTTCAAATTCTATAAATAGGTAACTTTTATTTTTAGACATTTTGAATAATTGTTGTGGTAAATATTTTATTTACCATGGTTAAGGGTAAATCTGGTAAATAAGGGTTTAAAAATAATATTATAATAACACTAAATTACCTTAAAAGGTGTCCTACCATTATTGGTTGATACATGTTCAACCATAGGCATCTTTGGGTCGATTGTGAGACCCCATGGAGCCACTTGTAGGTGATAGGGACGCTTTATTTTAACTAAGTTAAAATGAATACAAAAATTACACAAGCATATATCTTTTAGAACAACAATTTTTACATATGGTTATATATGTTAGATTTTAGATTATAAATATTCATTAGAAATATAAAACGATTTCCTACGTAATGATATTTTATTTATAATTTTTAGACATTAAAAAATTTAATTTATATATGACACAATGATGATGCAGTAATTACTATAATAGCGAAACATTAAAATAATTGATATTATAAATACCCAAATGAATATAATATGAAACTTTTAATGAATTAAACTAATTTTCTAGGATAATATGATATATTATGATTGATCTGATTGCCTTTGTTCGAAGTAATAAATCTGTTATGAGTTTCACAAAAATCAACTATTGAATAGTGTCAAAATTGACATAAAAGAGTTTTTAAAACAAATATTATATTATTAATTGGTATTAAATTCCTAAAAATATAATGCTCGGCCAAGAGACTTATATCATGATAGGTGTCTCATTAATGGACCACTTGGGGGTCTCTTGGATGTATATGGTTTGTTTATTAACCATATAATATAACAATACAAAGAGACATTGTAAAAGTGAAACTAATTAACATAGAGTTAATACTTAAAGATACGGTTAATATAAGTACCAAAACCTATCTAAATTATATTGGTTTAATTTTTTCGACCTCTACCCACCTTTAAATTTTAATAATAAACTTTGGATCCATTAGAAACCGAATATGAATTTATTATAAACTAATATTTCTAGCTTTTCCAAAGGTGCTCTTCACCCATCTTATAAAAGGGAACTCCTCCTTCTCATTTCTTCACACCTTCAAAGCATTTTGGTTCGGAAAAAATCTGACCAAATACACTCCCAACTTACATAACTACAACCTAGAGGCATTAGTTTGATCAGAAAGCCAACCTAAGGATCCCTTTTGATCAAATCAAAAGGAAGATCCCGAAGAAGAGGTAACGATTTCACCACCCTTTTCCACGTTCCTTTCTTCTTCCACTTCTTATTTCATTGTTATTACCATTCTAAAATAATAACTCTAGTATCGTATATATACTGCGATGTTATTATAAATATGGTACAGCCATATTCATTATTCTATCCACCTTTTTAATAACATGTCATCATACGTGCGTACGTACGGCTTACCGTCTCCACGTCGTGGTGTAATTGTTATTCAATATATTATTATTTGGATGGGTATAATAATGATGTGTAACTCATGTAAATAATAAATATATCATGATAATGATTCTTTATATATGATATACTATCAACTTATATATTATTTTAATATCAAAAGAATGATATTGTCGCTCGTGCGTACGTACGGACTACCGTCTCCACGAACGCGATGAGATTCATTCTCCATCGTATCCATTCAAGTATAATTATCATTTGATGATTTAAAAATGATGTTTAAGGACTTGATATCATTATGGATATGAATAAGATACAACCTATCCATAACAAACATGTCTTACGTAACAAAACATATAAAAGGAAACGAGTAAGTTAACACCCGAAACAACAACTATACTAAGATATTATTAACAAATCAATGTTAAAAGATCATATATGATATCATATTAATGTATATGATTCTTGTATAATTTAATAACAATTATTTCACCATTATACAGGAGGTTAACCTACCCCAACCAAGGAAAAGTACATGGTAAGGGTTATTTCACAATCTCTTCATTATCCGAGGTTGTTTATATGTAATAATCTATTGGGATCTATTTATCATCCACATCCATGTTTCTTAAAAATGTATTTCAAAAAAAATTTACTATTTAAAAGAATATGGGTTAAGGTCATTTATACCCTTGTTTTACTTTTTATAAGAGTATTATAAAGGAATCTTTCCATTGTTTTCCAAACAAGGTGTTTTTTAACCTTTTCGACCGAATTAAGGTAAGAATGTTTTTTTAACTTATACGGCGGGTGCAACTATTTACTGCCATTATAAAATTGTCAAAGCATACCTTACAAGATTATAAGAATATTTTCAAATTAAATGTTTTATTTTATAATTATGTGACTTTTAAATGATTTCAAAATGAATATTTTAAGAATTTTTGAAAGGTACTCTTTATCAAGATCATAATTTTAAATGTTTTAAAGATTTATCTTTATAAATATTTTTAATTAATGTCCATGTTTTCAAAATGATTTTAAGGATTTATTTATATGGATATGAAGGTTTTGAAATGATATTTCTTTTAAAAAGTTTCAAAGTGGTATGGGACACTTTGATTCAAAAATCTCTTTTAAAGTACTTCCTTTATAAATGTGTGACTTTTCAATGATTTTGAGAAAAGAGATATTTCTATCCAATAGTTTTGATTTCATCTATGTCAACATCCTTTGATGGATTTTAAGCTTATTTGAAGTTGATTTATTATGATACAAAACTTCTATATTGTATTAAAGGTTTTGTGATATGTTTGACGGTGGATGTGCTATGTTTATATTATTTATGGTTTATGAAGAATGTATTGACATTTTGTATGAAAGTTTTAATATAAATGTTTATGTTATGTTTAAACCTTTTCATATGGGAATGCATTGGACTTAGTAAGTGACAGGTGGAGCCCGTTATAGCTCCTCGATGCATCGGTAGGTCTCATGAGACAAACTAGTGTCTTGGCACAAGCCCTTGAGAAAATCTTATTTGTAGTCTTGGCACGAGGTCTTGGCTATGCGGTTATGATAGTCTGGCATTATGCATTCCATAATTATGAAAGTGGTTATTGATATTGCATGTTATTATTTGATTAGTAGAATATCCATGTGAATAAGTAAGTGGAATTATTTCATTTTACTTTTTCCATACTATGTTGAAGTTAAAGTTTAAAAAGCTTTTGTTTTAGTTATACATTACCTTAAATGTTTATGCTTATTTTTGAAAGTTTCCGCTATATTGTTATCCTTACTGGGCATTTGAGCTCACCCCTTTTCTATGTTTTATTTTTCCCAGGATGTGAAGAAGTAAGTTATGAATGACCTACAGGGATAGTATGTGGGGATATGAGTGTGGAATATGGAGACTATGTTGTTGTAGTAGTTTTTCACTTTTTGATGTAATGCAAAACTTTATGAATATATCTAGTGTTTCCAAGGATACTAAACCAATCGGTCTTTCGAGATTTGATCTTTCTTGTGATCACGCCAATGTTATGTAATAATGCACCAACTCTGGGTAACTGGGGTCGGGGCGTTACAGTTGGTATCAGAGGATGTTTAGTACAATCCTTGGAAGCTATATTTAGATAAACTCTGATTAGAGCACATAGACCTAAGGTGGTCTTTGAGAATTAGTATAGAAGAACTTCCTAGAATTTTGGTATTGTAGAGATTTTGTGAGTTTTTCGAGCAATACAACCCTGTCTGGATACGAGCAGGTAGAGGCGTCTTTGGCACAGATGTACCTAGGTGTAAAACCTGAAAACACCGCTTTGAGCCAGACTCGAATGGGAAATGGTGCACGACAACAGGCCTTGCTGCACTCTTGGTTACGACACTCCTGGGGGATATTCTTAGGATAATTCTCATTTTCTTTACAAACCATTATTAAGGGTTTATGAGTATATACTTCCTCAAAGGAGACATTTTTATGATTATGGATTATATCCATAAACTATTTTATTTAGGTTATGTGTTTTACAAGTTTGGTATTAGGTATTGTTATTCATAAACTAATCTAGTGTATGATATTGTTTAGAAATGACGCCTAGTAGAAGGAATGAGAACTCCATCAATACACATGATCCAAAGAAAAAGAAGGATCATATCTTTCATGGTCCTAAGCCAGAATTTATAAGAGAAATAGTCTCCCATGTGTTATCATCATATGAAGAAATAATATCATGTGTTGATAAGATAAGTAAAGAGTTTACAGAGTCCTATGGATTTGAAGGGAAGCAAGAGAAGAAAAGTATGGAAGAGGGAAAGATGGATAGAGGGAGGAGGGAAAAGAAGAATTTTCCTATATGTGATAACTGTGGAAAGAAACACCCTGGAACGTGCCTGAAAGGAATGGGAGTTTCTTATAAGTGTGGAGGAAAAGGGCACAAAGTACGTGACTGCAAGGGTAAGAAAATGGTTTCAAATGTACAATGCTTCATTTTCAAGGAGTTTGGACACTATGCAATCCTATGTCTCAGTCATCAGACTATGCCGCAAATGATGCTATTGGATAATAATCAAGTTATGATACTACCACAGATGTAGAGAAATGATTCGAGTTCTTGTATTGATTATGTCATTTGAGTTTTGTATCAACAATGTACTTGTTATAATAATTATGGAGTATATAAGGATTGCACTGTAGTACTATTTCATTATGGACTTGAGATTGTGTGGAACAAAGAAAAGCGACTCAATAACAGGATAAATTTTTGGAAAATATATGGTTGAGAGAAAGATAAACCATAATATGGTTCTGATACCGAGGTAGTGATTTTAGAATAATACATGATTGTTTTGGATAAATTATATTGGATATTCTTGACTACCTTGAAATTGATTAATGATTTGTATATTCCATCATTGTTGGGGTTTACAACATTTTTGGATTGAAGGAGTATATCTATTATTCTATAAGGAATAAGGGACCATGAATGTAATCAATAAGGTTTTATGATAATTCAGGATGTTGCAGTGTTTTAAAAGAATACATGATGAAGGTGATCACATGTTATTACGCGGAAAAAATAAAAGGATGTGTAAGAATGGTATAGAGTAAGAGGTTTCCAACCTCTGATACCAATTGTAGGATCGAAATATAATATGAGATGCTCAATATACAAGAGGGGGGGTGAATTGTATACTTTAAAAATTCCTTTGGAACCTTTAAAGTTAGTTATGAATAACTAGAGTTTCCTTAAGAAAAGGAAAGGCTATGTTTAACAAAGTTAAACTAAGTAAATTCACAACACCTCTAACACCGAACTGAACTTGGAAAGGGATTCCAAAAGTAGGTTCCGGAAATATGGTTCCGGAAATTGAAACTTAACAAAAGTTACAATAAGAGATTCTACCTTAAAGCGTATAGAATCTAAACTAATCAGAGTAAGTAAGGAAGTATAAGAAAGTTATACTTTCCTTAAGATACAAATTGCAGCGGAATAAAGACAAGTAGTAAAACTACTAGTAACAAGATAATAGTCTTTTAACCCAAAGAGAAGGGTATCCAACAACCTTGGATAAAGGTCCCTTGATTTATACTTTCAAGCAAGTCTGTCTTACCCACACCAGGGTAAGCCCTCGATACGAAGATCAGAGTCTCTGTCTTGCTATCCCCGCAAGCCCTCAACTTCAAGGTAGTTGGCAACCTCTGTCTTCCTCAGCAAGGAAGTCCTCGATCTTTAAGGTAGTCGGCAACCTCTGTCTTTCTCAGCAAGAAAGCCCTCGATCTTTAAGGTAGTCGGCACCTCTGTCTTCCTATCCCCGGAAGCCCTCGAATGTAATCACCAACATTCGGAGTCGCACGAAGCTTTGGGAGTTTATAAGAGACTCTCTCTCTAGAAATCACTTCAACAGCATGTATGCACAAAGTCCAAATTGTTCATCCATCCGTTGCTCATCAGTCCCGAGCTCTTTCAAATGAGCTCCTATTTATAGGTAAGGTCGGCTCCTCTCCAACGGTCATATTTCCCTTAAAGTTCGGAGGGACCTGTACACGTGTCACTTAGACAACGGTTAGTTTATAACAAAATGGACGACATCGTTTTATAACAAAGTAAGTGTAACAGAATGTACGACATCGTTTTAAACTCTAACATAAAGGTTCGGAATAGAAATTTCGGAATGAAAGTTCGGAGTGAATGAATTCAGAGTGTATAAAACAATGATAATCAGATTCCTTTTAATAGGTGAATTCGGAATGAGAATTCGGAATAGGAATTCGGAATAGGAATTCGTCATCAGAAATCGTAATGAGAATTCATCATCAGAATTCGTAATGAGAATTTATCATCAGAATTCGTAATGAGATTTCGTCATCAGAATTCGTAATAAGAATTCTTTATCAGAATTCGTAATGAGAATTCGGAATGAGATTTCTTCATTAGAATTCGTAATGAGAATTCTTAATTGGAATTCGTAATGAGAATTCTTCATTGGAATTCGTAATGAGAATTCGGAATGGGATTTCTTCATTAGAATTCGTAATGAGAATTCTTCTTCAGAATTCGTATCCTGAATCTGGAATAGAACTAAGTCAGAATTCATATCCGGAATTCGGAATGAAACTTCCTTATAGTTTTTGTCCAGAACAGAATCCTAAAAACAGAATGCTTTTATATCAAGGTTTTTATGACTCCGAGAAAGTGAATCTGAATCTCACACTTAAGAAAAATATTAATGAAAATATGATAAGGATAAGTTTTCTTATAAAAGCGATTTTCCTTAAGAAAGCATTTTTCCTTATAAAAGCGATTTTCCTTAAGAAAGCATTTTTCCTTATAAAAGCGATTTTCCTTAAGAAAGCAGTTTTCCTTATAAAAGCGATTTTCCTTAAGAAATCATTTTTCCTTAAAGATAAGGTGTTTTTGATTTTCAAAACAAGAAGGAATGGAAAAGTCAAAAGGAAAACCTTATTGACTCAACAATCTCCCCCTTTTTGGAAAGCACAAACATCCTTACGAAAAAGCTATTCTAAGAAAGAAACACATTAAAGCTTATCTCCCTTGGTTTAAGGATATAGATGAATACGACTAACTCCCCCTTAGGCTTTGAATCTCTAAGGATCGTATTCATATTTCCGGAGTGATGTTTCTTTAAGAAAAACTCCCCCTTAAACAAACTCTTATTAGAGTTCTTTTTCCTTTGGTATTTTCCTTTCTCCCCCTTTGAAAAACTCTTATTAGATTTCCTCTTTTTCTTAAGGATATTTTCCTTCTCCCCCTTTGTGATTTTCAAAAAGAATTTGAGGGAATGGAAAAAAATAACAAAGTACCTGAAAAGATTAGTAACGACAGCAATAGAAACAACAAGCACAATTTTCATTATATTTGAAATGTCAGCAACAAAAACAGATTACAACAAAAAGATCGGATTGGTCATTTCGGATCTTTCTCCTTCGACATGAGCCCCTTGAGAATCGTCTTGATCTTCTTGAGGTCTTTGTGATCTTCCTCTGCTTGCTTTTCTAAGGTAACTATTCTTGCTGACTGAGCTTCAATGATTTCTTCCTGAGCCATCAACTTTTCTTCCTGAGCTTCCATTTTCTCTTCCTGAGACTTTATCCTTTCTAGAAAGGTGATCCGATGATCTCTTTCAGATTTCCAATTCTGAGAAACAGAATTGAGCTTTCCATTCAGATCTCTTACTTCCTGACTCTGAATGTTCTTTTCCTCTGTCAATTTCTCATCGAATGATGCAGTCATCTCATGAAACTTCTTGTCCTCGGTTTGAAAAGCATCCTTAACATTCTCCTGAAACTCATCCAGCAACCTCATCTCTTCCACGTTCTTCTTCGACCAGCTAGTCATCCTTTTGCAAGATCTTTTATGGGCTTCGTAACCAATAAAGAAATTTTTGAACTGGGCTTCTATCTCAACACATTTATCCATAACCATGGATACGGAGTCGGTTTTCTGATTCATCGTATGTTGAAGCATCTGGCATCTAGAGTCTATACTGGAGAAGGTCGGAATGGTTCCCACCAACTTCTTCAAGGACTGAACAACAAAATCGTGCCCCAACGATGATGACTCCGAATCAGAAATCTTGCTAGGAGAATTTTCTTCCTCAATAAGCTTCAACTTCCTCTTAGAAGAACTACCAGCTTCCTTCCTCATCTGCTTTTCTGAACTCGGGGTATCAGCAAGAATTTGCTTTCCCTTATCTTTTTCCGGAATTGAAACCTGTTCCGGAGATCTGTTCTCACTATCAGAGACTTGAACAATTTTATCTTCCTCATCAGAAACTTCTTGAACATTGTCTTCTACGTTACCCATATGAGAAGCATCAAGTAAAATATGTTCTTGACAAGTAACTTTTTCTTCTCCCTTTTCTTCTTCCATTGCAGGAGTAGCTAGCTTTGAAGATTGAGCTTCAGATGTTCGGAGCGAGAGGTGTTCCGAAGGAGTTCCCTTATATTCATCTACTTGTTTGAGCACATCTCCTGTCTCACCACTTCCTTCAGCCACTTCTTCAACCTCTTTCACTTGCTCTACTTCCTCAGTAGCAACAGCCTCTTCCGGAGTTACAAGATTTCTTCCTGGAGTCTCAGGTAGAGATTCCAGAGAAAAAGATCTCGGAATGGGAATGGTTGCTGAAACCATTTCATTAAACTTTAACAACGCTTGCACAGCCTCAGCTTCTGACAAATTCTTCTTCAGCTTCTTTTCCTTAGCTTGGTTCTCAAGCTCATCAGCAGCCTTTTCTTTCAGAGCCTTAGCCTCTGCATGATCCAATCCGAACTGCGGATCTCCTTCCTTCCTCTTCTCCTTGTCAGCTCTCCACTTCGTTGCAACCTCATCAGTATATGTCTTCTTCTTCTTAGGCTTAGGAGGTGCGGAATGGACTTCCTTAGACTTAGGTTCCTCAGCATCGACTACCACTTCTTTCTGCTTCCTTTTCCTTACCGGCTTGGATGATTCCGGATCAGCCACTTTCGGAGTCACTTCTACTTGAGGAGGTAGATCAATAAACTTCCCTGACTTCTTATTAAAAGCTATATTCATTCTCTTAAGAGTGGCATCACTGAGCAACATGATCTTACAAACTTTCGGCTTAGAACTGCAAGCCACCTTGAAGGATTCTAGGCACCGAACTATCAGCTTCGACAATATTGCCGGGTACATCACTATCTGAGCTCTCAGATTCCCCTTCTTCAAATTATCAATGTTGAGAAGAATATGCTTCATCAAGTTGAACTTTCTTAGATTTATCAAGAAATCCAAGATGTATATCTCACTCTTCTTCAAGCTATCCTTATCTCCTTTTCTCGGTACGATAAGCCCTTGCACCCATAACTCCAGAATCCGGAAGTTTGTAGAAAGACTTGCAATTTTCGGAGCCTTGTCATCATCCAATCCGAGAATTTCTAAGGCTTTCTCTTTGTTTAAACTACCCAAGGAGTCTGGCAGAACGTGCGAGATAAACTCAGCTTCACCTTCATAATTCAACCCTACCAAGCTTGCAGCCTTGGTGTAAGATAGCTTATATGTCTTGCCATACGATTTAAAGGAAAACTTCTCTCTATTGTCTTCCTCAAAGAAAGCAACCGACTCATAAAACTCAACAAGAAAATCTGAGAAGACTTCATCTTGGTTGCCGGTTTTTGATACCGCAACATCCTCCCAGCCATTCAGCTTGATATTTTTTGATATAATAGAATCATAGTTGCTGAAGAAATTCGGATGAACTAACCTTTCTCTGTAGACTAACCACTGTGAAATGGGCTTGGTTGAAGACATTTCTTGAGAAGCTAACTCTGCAGACATTCGGATTAGAAGTCCTCTGAGATATTCGGAACAGAGAAGACTGAAGTTCGGAACAGAGAAAACTGTGGTTCGGAACGGCTTTAAATCGGAGAGTCAGAGCTTCAGCACGCAAAAGCTTGAAATCGATGTGGGACGAGAAAATAGGGTCCCCTTTATATAGGCAATGGAATGACGGTTCAACTTCCTCGGTTGATCTAACGGTTTAGAACGATCTGAGATCAGATCTAACGGTTGAAAGCTTGAATCCGATCTTTTTGAGGTTTTATTAAAGTAAAGAATTAAGAAATCCAAAAACCAAAAAACAAACTATAAGAAATTGCCAGCAAGTAAAATATGATTACGAAAACTTCAGTAAGGAAATCATACCTTTCATATTAGCTTAGGAAAGTTATTCGTAATGGGTAATATAAAGATGACTACGAAAAACTCAGTACGAAACACTAAATACGAAAAGTCAATACGAAAAACTCAGTACGAAAAAGTAAATATGAAAAGTCAATACGAAAAACTCAATACGAAAAAGTAAATATAAAAAGTCAATACAAAAAACTCAATACGAAAAAGTAAATATGAAAAGTCAATACAAAAAACTTAACTTGGTACGAAAATTTGTTTATGAAAGTCCCAGTACGAAAGTTTTCCATTCTGGAAATTTTCAATACGAATACTTTCATTCCAGAAGTATTCTGTACGAAAATATCCATTCTGGAAAATGGTAGTTCCGGAAGTTCCATTCCGGAAATTTTCGTTCCGAAAAATTTGAAAACAAATTTTGAAAAACTTTGTTAAACAAACAATCAAATGTACTCCCCCTATGAAAAGGAGTTTATTACTGTAAGGAGATTTTTCCAACAAAAAGTTAATTAAGGAAGATTACCTTACAGTTATCATTCCTAACTTCTGTTTAATATATTCAAATCTATCAGAAGGTAAAGATTTTGTGAAAATATCAGCAAGTTGATCTTGCGTTCCAATAAACTGAAGAATAATGTCTCCTTTAACAAAAAGAACATTTGAAATCAATGTTTTACCTAAAAGAACAATATTACCAATACCAACAATCTCTCCCTTAGCATTGTCTCCGAAAGTTACCTTTCCTCCTTTCGTTTTGATAATCTTTTCAAAAAATCTTTTGTTACCAGTCATATGCCGGGAACATCCACTATCCATGTACCAAATATTGTTGCTGGAACTTTCTTTATTTTCCTGAAATTAAGAACAAAGTTAGATTTTCGGAATCCAAACTTGTTTGGATCCGAGATTTCCAGAAAATAAAATTTTTGGTACCCACATTTTCTTAGAAAAATAAGCTTTATGAAAACCTAAAGATTGGGTTTTGTTTAAGGAACAACTTCTTGCCCAGTGACCACCACATTGACACTTGGTACAAAATGGGGCACTTTGAGGAACAAAATAATTGTTGCTGAAAACAGGTTTTGCTTGGGTATAACCAAATCCGGATTTATTTCTTAAAGGTCG
Organism: Viscum album; assembly: GCA_963277665.1. Classification (NCBI taxonomy): domain Eukaryota; kingdom Viridiplantae; phylum Streptophyta; class Magnoliopsida; order Santalales; family Viscaceae; genus Viscum; species Viscum album. The sequence continues at coordinate 129,078 of CAUJRU010000604.1, forward strand.
TATTTGAGAATACATCTTATCAAAATTTTCCTTACCATGGGTAAAGTTTGATAAACACTTCTTTAAGGAAAAAATTTCGGACTTGAGTTTTACAACCAAGTTTTTATCCTCAAAATCATTAGTTTTGGAACTAGAGTTAGGCTCGAAAACATTTTTATTAGAAATTACTTTTTCTAATTCTTTAGCAAGTTTGTTCTTCTCAGAACTTACATCCTCATGATTTTTTGAAATATTTTCAAAATCAGAATTTTTCTTATCAAGATCTTTAGAAAGATCTGATATCTCTTTAGTAAGAATAGAATTCCTAGATTTTGCCTTATCAAGTTTCTTGTTGAGTTTGGAATTCTCAATCTCAAGATGTTCAGCAAACCTAGAGACTTCTTCAAAAGTAGGTAAAGTATTTTCCTCATCAGAAGATGATTCTTCATCAGAAGAGTTATAATACTTACTATCATTAGGATTTAAGGAAACATTAGTCAACGATTCAGCATTTCGTACCTTAGCCATAAGACAATGATTTTCAATAGGTAATCTGGCTATAAGACCATGATTCTTCTGTCCTGAAGATTCATATTCAGAAGATTCATTTGAAGAGTCACCACCACTGGCACTCCAGGTGTCATTAGCTTTCAGAACTTTCTTAGCTTTGGCTTTGTAATACTTCTTCCTGTTCTTGTCTGAATGCCTTTCCTTCCTTTCTTTCTTTCTGAGCATAGGGCAATCTGGTCTAATATGTCCAGCTCTTTTACATTCATAACATGTAACTTCTCCATCTTTCTTATCTTTCCTATCCTTCTTCTTATACTTGGATTGAAAGTTTCTCTGTCCAGCTATCTTGTTCATCCTTCGAGCAAGATTGGATAATTCATTTTCTGAAACTTCACTTTCACTAGATTCGGATTGGAAAATGACTTTCTTAGATTTGGATCTGGTTACTCTCTCAGGAGTCTTAGCTTTCATCTGATTCGAAGTTGTAGTAAAAGCAACTGTTCCATTTCCATTCTTCTTCTTGATGTTGTCAGCATCTCTCTTCATTCTTGTCTCATGTTGTAGAAGAGTTCCAAATAATTCATCAAGAGTAATTTGAGTAACCTTCATGTTCCCATCTATAGCTGTTCTCTTGGATTCCCACTCATTGGGCATAATATCAATTATCTTGTCCACAAGAGCTTCATCATCTAAACCTTTTTCTCCCATAGATTGTAGACTGTTGACGATAGTCATAAATCTTTGTTGAACTTTACAGATAGGTTCTCCATAAGGAAAACTGAAGCCATGATATTCAGCTCTAAGCATAGCTCTTCTAGTCTCAATCACCTTAGAAGTTCCAAAGTGTGTAACCTCTAACTTCTTCCATATACAGTTAGCTGCTTCACAAGAAGAAATTTGGCTATATATATTTCTGGTCATTGAACATAATAAAGTATTGCGTACCTTATAGTTGAGTTGATATTCTTGCTTTTCCTGGTTAGTAAAGGTTCTGACTTCCTTGTCAGGAATTTTATAATCACCAGTAAGCATCACAAAGTTATCTACTCCAGTATTGATAACAAAAGTCTTCATACGATCTCTCCAGTATTCATAATCATTACCATCAAAGATAGGTGGTCTTGTAGGATTCAGATTTTCAATAGATCCAACATTCATTCCTGCCATACTTGAAAATAACTTGGAAACAAACTTGTTAATAGCAAAAGATTCGTAATCAAAAAGTTCGGAATAAGAAAAGTTCGGAATGGATAAATCGGAATGACAAAGTTCGGAATGAAAAAGTTGAGCAAGAAAAACTTGTATGTGAGTACAAGTATTTCAGTAACCTTGGCTCTGATACCAAATGTAAGAATGGTATAGAGTAAGAGGTTTCCAACCTCTGATACCAATTGTAGGATCAAAATATAATATGAGATGCTCAATATACAAGAGGGGGGGGTGAATTGTATACTTTAAAAATTCCTTTGGAACCTTTAAAGTTAGTTATGAATAACTAGAGTTTCCTTAAGAAAAGGAAAGGCTAAGTTTAACAAAGTTAAACTAAGTAAATTCACAACACCTCTAACACCGAACTGAACTTGGAAAGGGATTCCAAAAGTAGGTTCCGGAAATATGGTTCTGGAAATTGAAACTTAACAAAAGTTACAATAAGAGATTCTACCTTAAAACGTAAAGAATCTAAACTAATCAGAGTAAGTAAGGAAGTATAAGAAAGTTATACTTTCCTTAAGATACAAATTGCAGCGGAATAAAGACAAGTAGTAAAACTACTAGTAACAAGATAATAGTCTTTTAACCCAAAGAGAAGGGTATCCAACAACCTTGGATAAAGGTCCCTTGATTTATACTTTCAAGCAAGTCTGTCTTACCCACACCAGGGTAAGCCCTCGATACGAAGATCGGAGTCTCTGTCTTGCTATCCCCGCAAGCCCTCAACTTCAAGGTAGTTGGCAACCTCTGTCTTCCTCAGCAAGGAAGTCCTCGATCTTTAAGGTAGTCGGCAACCTCTGTCTTTCTCAGCAAGAAAGCCCTCGATCTTTAAGGTAGTCGGCACCTCTGTCTTCCTATCCCCGGGAGCCCTCAAATGTAATCACCAACATTCGGAGTCGCACGAAGCTTTGAGAGTTTATAAGAGACTCTCTCTCTAGAAATCACTTCAACAGCATGTATGCACACAGTCCAAATTGTTCATCCATCCGTTGCTCATCAGTCCCGAGCTCTTTCAAATGAGCTCCTATTTATAGGTAAGGTCGGCTACTCTCCAACGGTCATATTTCCCTTAAAGTTCGGAGGGACCTGTACACGTGTCACTTAGACAACAGTTAGTTTATAACAAAATGGACGACATCATTTTATAACAAAGTAAGTGTAACAGAATGTACGACATTGTTTTAAACTCTAACATAATGGTTCGGAATAGAAATTTCGGAGTGAAAGTTCGGAGTGAATGAATTCAGAGTGTATAAAACAATGATAATCAGATTCTGTTTAATAGGTGAATTCGGAATGAGAATTCTGAATAGGAATTCGGAATAGGAATTCGTCATCAGAAATCGTAATGAGAATTCATCATCAGAATTCGTAATGAGAATTTATCATCAGAATTCGTAATGAGATTTCGTCATCAGAATTCGTAATAAGAATTATTTATCAGAATTCGTAATGAGAATTCGGAATGAGATTTCTTCATTAGAATTCGTAATGAGAATTCTTAATTGGAATTCGTAATGAGAATTCTTCATTGGAATTCGTAATGAGAATTCGGAATGGGATTTCTTCATTAGAATTCGTAATGAGAATTCTTCTTCAGAATTCGTATCCTGAATCTGGAATAGAACTAAGTCAGAATTCATATCCGGAATTCGGAATGAAACTTCCTTATAGTTTTTGTCCAGAACCGAATCCTAAAAACAGAATGCTTTTATATCAAAGTTTTTATGACTCCGAGAAAGTGAATCCGAATCTCACACTTAAGAAAAATATTAATGAAAATATGATAAGGATAATTTTTCTTATAAAAGCGATTTTCCTTAAGAAAGCATTTTTCCTTATAAAAGCGATTTTCCTTAAGAAAGCATTTTTCCTTATAAAAGTGATTTTCCTTAAGAAAGCATTTTTCCTTATAAAAGCGATTTTCCTTAAGAAATCATGTTTCCTTAAAGATAAGGTGTTTGTGATTTTCAAAACAAGAAGGAATGGAAAAGTCATAAGGAAAACCTTATTGACTCAACAGGATGTTCATTGTGTTTACCTTCCTTATAAATTTTGGACTGAAGTATTTTGAATAGTTCTAGTTTGGATTATTTTGGATTGCCATAAAAGGACAACCCGGAGGTCGGGCGACAACCCGTCACGACCGTCAAGGCTGCGAGACTTGAACCCGCAACCGAAGGGCGACAAGGGTGTATCACCTACCACTGGCCCATGAGATGTCCGGGATTAAATAATGTAGTTTTTTTTAAAATATCTGGTACATGAATTATAAATTCATTTATTTTGGAACCCTGTATGAATAGTATAAATAGAATTTTTTTACGTTCTATTATCTTTTAGAGTGAAATATGAGTTTGTGGTAGAAATTTATTAATGGATAAAACTTTAATTATAAAGTAAGTATATCTCCTTACGATCTTAGCCAATCTCATAAATGAATTCCTCAACATTAATAAAAGGAACTTAGAACAAAAATGATGTCCTAGATGGTACCTTAAATCATCACTAATTTATGGCTTTGGGATTGTTGGCCTTTTCGTATCCATGTTCTCTACCACTCTCCATCAGATAATTGATTGATAGATTTCTCTTCCATATCCATATTTTCCTACATGGAACCCTAGTATGTGTTATTTTCGGTAATCTTCATACATTCCACTCTTTATTTTAAATAGAGGCCTCATTAATTCATTTTTCGATGTGGGATTTCAACTAAGATATCTTGAAACGTCCAAAATGTGTTATCCCAATACGCTATGTTTTTTTGAACCGATGGTATTTCAAATCATCATAGATTGATGAGTTTAAGGACCTTAATTTTATACTTGTTTGTGATTGATGACCTAAATCACTACCTATAAATATTTATGTTTTTCCTCTAATTATATGTCTCTAATTGCCACCAATGTTCTCCTAATCGAGATCATAATTTGGTGGTGACCCTTTCATTTCTCTTTTCCTCATATTAAGACTAAATTTTCGTAACCCAATTTCCGATGTGGGTTTTCCCAAAGTTATATTTTCTATTTTCAACCTTTTATTTTCGAAAAACAATTTCAATTTGTGAGGATGCAATTTGTTGAAAGAGGGGAAAATGTAACACCCCAAGATTTCATAGTGTGTTATTTCTTCAAAATAATTCAATAAATTTTACTACACGCAACACCGAGTTCAATCGCACCATGAATTACCAAAAAAAGCCATTCAAAAGAGGTTATGAATAGTATTAACTAAATTTTAAACTTTATATAATCCCTATAATTTTAGAATCCATATTATGAGAACAAATTCATTTTTAGTATTGAAATTTTATCAACTTTTAATAGTGAACCCTTTTTAAATACAATATTTTAAACTTTGTGACTAAATGGTGACATCAAAAATTTAAAATAAAACATACCAAGCTTCCACAGTATGCTTTCCTTTGAATAATACAGTAGCATGTGTTGTACGCAACTTCGAGTTTTAACACACACCACAACCGATCAAACTAGCCATTATGAATAGTAATACCAACTTTTTGAAATTATATATATTTTATATTTCGAAATGGACTTCATTTTTGGATTCAGAGTGTCGAATTTACCCTAAGGTGAAATTTTGGTACTTTTTGGATAACTTTCATATTTTGATGAATAGTGAAAATTACTAAATTTTAATTAAAAACAACTTTTTTAATAAAAATAATTAATAGTGATAAATTATGAATTTGAATGGGATTGAAGTATATTTTGAATATATTTTTACTATTTAATAAAATGTTGGTCATTGGACATAATTTCACAAATAAACCGAACATAAACAAGTATCAATCTTTTGATAGTTATTATATCTTAAAAACACGCTTTTTGTTTTGATGGCTGGATTTAATTTTAAATTAATTTCTTCCACTTATGTGTTTCGAATTTGGAAAAATAGATTCCATATTTAGAATCAGGATGTTCAAATTTTGTAAATAGGTAACTTTTATTTTTATACATTTTGAATAATTACTGCGGTAAATATTTTATTTACCATCGTTAAGGGTAAATCCGGTAAATAAGGGTTAAAAAATAATATTATAATAACACTAAATATCCCTAAAATGTGTCCTAACCTTACTGGTTGATACTGGTTCGACCATAGGCATCTTTGGGTCGATTTTGGTACCCCATGGAGCCACTTGTAGGTGATAGGGACACTTTATTTTAACTAAGTTAAAATGAATACAAAAATGACACAAGCATATATCTTTTAGAAAAACAGTTTTTACATAGGGTTATATATGTTGGATCTTATATTATAAATACTAATTAGAAATATAAAAATATTTCCTACATAATGATATTTTATTTATAATTTTTAGTCATTAAATAATTTAATTTATTTATGACACAATGATGATGTAGTAATTACTATAATAGTGAAAAATTAAAATAATTGATATTATAAATACCAAAATAAATATAATATGAAACTTTTAATGAATTAAAATACTTTTTAGGATAATATGATATATTAGGATTGATTTAATTGACTTTTTTGAAGTAATCAATCTGTTATGAGTTTCACAAAAATCAACTATTGAATAGTGTCAAAATTGACATAAAAGAGTTTTTAAAACAAATATTATATTATTAATTGGTATTAAATTCCTAAAAATATAAGTCTCGGCCAAGAGACTTATATCATGATAGGTGTCTCATTAATGGACCAGTTGGGGGTTTCTTGGATGTATATCGTATGTTTATTAACCATATAATATAAAAATACAAAGAGACATTGTAAAAGTGAAACTAATTAACTTAGAGTTAATACTTAAAGATAAGGTTTATATAAGTACCCAAACCTGTCTAAATTCTATTGGTTGAATGTTTTCGACCTATCCCCACCTTTAACTTTGAATAATCAACTTTGTATCCATTAGACACCGAATATGAATTTATTATAAACTAATATTTCTAGCTTTTCCAAAGGTGTCCCTCACCCCTCTTATAAAAGGGCACTCCTCCTTCCCATTTCTTCACACCTTCAAAGCCTTTTGGTTCGGCCAAACTATACCCAAATACACTCCCAACTTACCTCACTACAACCTAGAGGCATCAGTTTGATCCGAAATCCATCCTAAGGATCCCTTTTGATCAAATCAAATGGAAGAACCCGAAGAAGAGGTAATGATTTCACCACCCTTTTCCAAGTTCCTTTCTTCTTCCACTTCTTATTTCTTTGTTATTACCATTATAAAATAATAACTCTAGTATCTTATATATATTGTGATTTTATTATAAATATGGTACAACCATATTCATTATTCTATCCACCCTTTGAATAACATGTCACCATACGTGCGTACGTACGACTTACCATCTCCACGTCATGATGTAATTGTTATTCAATATATTATTATTTGGATGGGTATAATAATGATGTGTAACTCATGTAAATAATAAATATAACATGATAATGATTCTGTATATATGATATACTATCAACTTATATATTATTTTAATATCAAAAGAATGATATTGTCGCTCGTGCGTACGTACGGACTACCGTCTCCATGAACGCGATGAGATTCATTCTCCATCGTATCCATTCAAGTATAATTATCATTTGATGATTTAAAAATGATTTTTAAGGACTTTATATCATTATGGATATGAATAATATACACCCTATCCATAACAAACATGTCTTACGTAACAAAACATATAAAAGGAAATGAGTAAGTTAACACCCGAAACAACGATAATACTAAGATATTATTAACAAATCAATGTTAAAAGATCATATATGATATCATATTAATTTATATGATTCTTGTATAATTTAATAACAATTATTTCACCATTATACATGAGGTTAACCTACTGCAACCAAGGAAAAGTACAAGGTAAGGGTTATTTCACAATCTCTTCATTATCCGAGGTTGTTTATACGTAATAATCTACTCGGATCTCTTTATCATCCACATCCTTGTTTCTTAAAAATTTATTTCAAAACATTTTTACTATTTAAAAGAATATGGTTTAAGGTCATTCATACCATTTTTTTACTTTTTATAAGAGTTTTATAAAGGAATATTTTCGTTGTTTTCAAAACAAGGTGCTTTTTAACCTTTTCGACAGAATTATGGTAAGAATGTTTTTTTTAACTTATACAGTGGGTGCGACTATTTAACGCCTTTATAAAATTTTCAAAGCTTATATTATAAGATTATAAGAATATTTTCAAATTAAATGTTTTATTTTATAATTATGTGACTTTTAAATGATTTCAAAATGAATATTTTAAGAATTTTTGAAGTGTACTCTTTATCAAGATCATAATTTTAAATGTTTTAAAGATTTATCTTTATAAATATTTTTAATTAATGTCCATGTTTTCAAAATGATTTTAAGGATTTATTTATATGGACATGAAGGTTTTGAAATGATATTTCATTTCAAAAGTTTCAAAGTGGTATGGGACACTTTGAGTCAAAAATCTCTTTTAAAGTACTTCCTTTATAAATGTGTGACTTTTCAATGATTTCAAGAAAAGAGATATTTCTCTCCAATAGTTTTGATTTCATCTATGTCAACATCCTTTTATGGATTTTAAGATTATTTAAAGTTGATTTATTATGATACAAAACTTCTATATTGTATTGAAGTTTTTGTGATATGTTTGACGGTGGATGTGCTATGTTTATACTATTCATGGTTTATGGAGAAAGTATTGACATTTTGTATGCTAGTTTTAATACGAATGTTTATGTTATGTTTAAAACTTTTCATATGGGAATGCATTGGTCTTAGTAAGTGATAGGTGGAGCCCACTATAGCTCCTCGATGCATCGGTAGGTCTCATGAGACAAACTAGTGTCTTGGCACAAGGCCTTGACAAAATCTTATTTGTATTCTTGGCACAAGGCCTTGGCTATGCGGTTATGATAGTCTGGCATTATGCATTCCATCATTATGAAAGTGGTTATTGATATTTCATGTGATTATTTGACTAGTAGAATATCCATGTAAATAAGTAAGTGGCATTATTTCATTTTACTTTTTTCATACTATGTTGAAGTTCAAGTCTAAAAGGCTTTTGTTTTAGTTATACATTGCGTTAAATGTTTATGCTTATTTTTGAATGTTTCCGCTATATTGTTATCCTTACTAGGCATTTGAGCTCAACCCCTTTCTATGTTTTATTTTTCCCAGGATGTGAAGAAGTACGTTATGAATGACCTGCAGGGATAGTATGTGGGGATATGAGTGTGGAATATGGAGACTATGTTGTTGTCGTAGTTTTTCACTTTGTGATGTAATGTAAAACTTTATGAATATATCTAGTCTTTCCAAGGCTACTAAACCAATCTGTCTTTCGAGATTTGATCTTTGTTTTGATCATGCCAATGTTATGTAATAATGCACAAACTCTGGGTAACTGGGGTCGGGGCGTTACACAAAAGAAACTTCCAGAGAAGATGTGGTGATTAAAGGAGGCTCAGGATAGTCTATGTTGAAAAACAAATGATTCCATGGAATTAATATACTACTTTCCAATCAAACCAGTCATCATACTTCTGAGTTCTGTGGCTGGAGACTTGCTTCCATTCACTGAAACTTTTACTATTACTATCAAGCTCAACAGAGATGCATGCCAGCTATGCTAGGGTAGGACCCAATCTGACTACACAAATTTCTATCTGGTCTCAAATATTATCCATGAAAACAAATCATTTCATGTTTGTATGTATGAGTATCTTGTGGTAGGTGAAGTAGATAGGACGATCACTGACCTAGACCTCACGTAGATTTCTACATTCCAACAACTTCAAGACCCCATATTATATGGCGCTTCAGAAAAAACCATGGAAATACGAATCTATAAATGATTTGGAACAATTTATCTTATCAAATAAAGGATAACTAGGATCTTGTCGTTAATGATAGGATTGATCCTAAAAGGCAGCAAGAGGTGCATTCTCTCACCTAGGTGGCAATGCTTAATTGGGTGGTGCCTGCTAATTCTACGATGGATGAGGCAGATCATGAGGCAGTTGACCATAACAAGGTGGTGCAAACTGAGTCTCTTCTGGTAAATACTCATGTTTCCTGGGGTCCTCTCTCTATACAATGACAACAATATCTTCATTGATTAATCTTCCTACAAGATATGGAGGAGGAAATGGTCGTACTTACATGGATTTCTAAAAGGCTTCCCCTTGGCATTGATCCTTGTTATAGAAATCTTGAAATCCACATGAAAAGTAATGTGTAATGAGAAATGGATCCAATTAATTCTTGAAATTATCCACACACATCATATGTAGTTTTTCTTTATTCAATGGAAATACGAGTGAATGTGTCAGGCCCTTCCACATACAATGATGTCCGTGACTCACATATTTGGTAGTTACATTCACCTGAAGAGGTCAAAAATACATGTTATGTGGGTTGTAGAGCTAAAGTGATAGAGAAATTTCTTATGAATATCTTCCCAATTAGTGATGGACCCAATGGTTAACTAGCTATACCAGATGAATGCAGGCCCATCTAACATCTACCCAGAACATTAGAGCTTCTCTCCATCTTGCAGCTCTGGAGTTCCCAACATGGGTTCACTTGTTGGAATGAAGTGGTATAGATGTTTTAGAGGGTCTCTAATCATATTTTGGGCGATTAATGTATAATTAAAAAAATTTGGGGGTGCTTTCATATCATACAACCAAACTAGATATGTATTTTAATTGGTGGGATCACCACCTATTGATTATGTAGGGCTTTGAGGAGAGCAGTGATAGTGGTTGTCTGATTGTCTTGGCAGGGGTTCCAATCTAGATGAATATTCCTGACCACCAATTCATTTATAGGTTCATCAACATGACATAAAGGATCAAATCTATTGGAGTATCTAGTGAAGGGGCTGGAGCAACTGCTGGAGGAATTACATGGGGAGCTGCCTAATCCTAATCTTGAGTTAGTTTATCATAGTGCTCAAAAAGATTCAGCGATATATACCATGGTTACTTTCGATATACTATAAAATCTAATCTTTTAGTATGCATGATATTTTTGAGGTCAATAGAAAATAAACTGACTGAGAAAAACCTATGGCTTCTCCTACATACCTTGTGGGGGAGGGATAAGAATGTTTATAGGATCACCATTGTCATTATGTGGTTGAGGAAGGTGATCCTTGAGGATAACTTTGATGATCCTCATTTGATGGTCTTTATATGGGAGTAATGTAGCTATAACAGGATTGACCTATGTCCTTCACACATCATCAAATGAGTCAGGGATATTGAAGGTCTTGATCTGATCCTTACCATTGTTAGTGTTCATACCGATGATCAATGATTTTGAGGGGTCTCAAAGGTCACATTCTTTATTTTTATGAATATTAGGGGTATTCATAAAAGAATCCCCATAATTATACAATTCCTTAGGGGTGGTTCCTCTTCATTGGTATCTACCTCAATATCATTTTCATTGAGTGCATTGAGCCCATCTATATTCACCGCAACTATACCCGAAAGCATATCCTCAATGTCACATGGAAGGTTTGGAAACCATAAGATTAGACAAAAATGGAGAGTATCATACTATCCCTAGCCCTAGATCTACACATGATTTGATGCCTCATAAATACCTTTATTGTGCATTGGGAAGTTATGAACACGTATTTGCTGAAGGGACCAATGATATCCGAGTGACATATGATGTTGAGCCTCTAGAAGCACTACTATCTCAATCATATGAAACTACATTATGATGTCAAAAAATTTATCTCATCCTTTTGGGTAAACTAAATGATAGCCTTTGTGGTGGAAATGCATCAACAAGATGGTATGGTAGAAGCACATTACCTCATCTTGTTTCAGGGAATTCAAAACCTTAAATCTAGGTGTGGATATTGGATAGAACACCTCAAAATATTGATCTTCAGTGAGGGTGTTCTAGAAGATTTCTTATTCTAATGTGGAATTTGATGATTGGTTTCCCCATACTTCAATCAGGGTTGAATGAGAAACAATAAGTGGAACTGATCTGGGTTAGTATGATGGTGAACTAGCTGGTGGAGAATCCACTACATGAGCTAACTGATTGTTTCATGCTAGGTCATCTATTGGGGCAGTACTAGCTACATCATTATGTTTATGTTGGATGAGTTATTTACAACTTCTTCTTGAGTGATGGAAGTGGATGTTGGAGGCATGTCAGTTGGGTTCTCATCATCTATCAAACAATAGAAAAAATCCTCATGATCTCAAGTAGAGGTAGAGAATGAAACTAGTGGTGTTAGATATTACTACACCATAATACCCTTTAATGGATCCAAATATTCCTCCACCATTATGTAACAGGGAAGGGATTTAGGGATCTGGTGAATCTCACATTCTGGGATAATGAATCTCACACACCAGGATACTTCCCATGAATATGATGTATATGATCCGGGTGAAGGGTCCATTATTGAGTCACATTATGCTTTAAAATATTATAGGTGGATTGGATTGAAAATAAAATTGCACTTCATGGATTTATTCCTTTTCGAGTGAAAATTATCCCTTCTTCCACAAGAAGACTCTTTAGTGTAGGGTAGCTCTTTGGCATGAGGAGGACCTACATGCAAGTTTGTGTTAGAGTAGGGAGTAGATCTACTTAGAGTCATGTGATAGTGGGGAGGTCCTCCACTATTGTAATGACCCAACCCCAATTACCCAGAGTCAGTGCATTATAACATAACATTGGTATGATCATAAAAGATCATGTATAGAAAGACCGATCAGTTTAGTAGCTTTGGAAATAGTAGGTATATTCATGAGTTTTAAATTTTATCATGAAATGAAAAATGACAACAACATTGTCTTAAATAATCACATTCATATCCTATATACTATCCCTACAAGTTATTCATTATATACTTCTTCGCATCCAGGTAAATATAAAACATAGAATGGGGTGAGCTCAGATGCCCAGTAAGATTAACAATATAGCGGAAACTTTCATAAATAAGTAAAAAATTTTAAGGAATTGTATAATACTAAAATAAAAGACTTTTAAACTATAATATCAGCAAAATATGGAAACTATAAAATCAAATAATTACATTTACTTATTCACATGGATATTCTAATAGTTGAATAATCACAAGCAATATCAATACCCACTTTCATAATGATTGAATGTATAATTCCAGATTTCATAACCACATAGTCTAGGACTTGTGCCAAGACTAAAAATAATATTTTGTTAAGGCCTTGTGCTAGGACACTAGTTTTTTTCACGAGACATACTGATGCGTCGAGGAGCTATAGAGGGCTCCACCCCTCAATTATTAAATCCAATGCATTTCTCATATGAAAATGTTTAAACATAACATAAACATTCGTATTAAAACTAGAATAAAAAATGTATATACTTTATCTATAACCCCTGACTGGTATAAAATAACACATCCACTGTCAAACATATGACAAAACAATCAATAAAATAAGGAATATTTGTATCATAATAAATCAACTTCAAACAAGTATAAAATCCATCAAAGGATGTTGACATAGATGAAATGAAAAGTATTTGAAAGAAATACCACTTTCTATTTTGAAACCATTTAAAATAAAAAATTTAATTTGGAAATATTTCTGTAAGCATGTAAGGGATGCTTTGAAGGTGTTATAACGGCAGAAAATAGCCTCACCTTCCCTATAAGTTAAAAAAACATTCCTTCCATAATTTTGTCAAAAAGGTCATAAAGTACATTATTTGGAAATCGTCATAAAGATTCCATTATAAACATTTTATAAAAACTAAAACAAGGGTATTATTGACTTTAACCCATAGTCTAAGAAAATAGTAAAAAAATTTGAAATACATTTGTAAGAAACATGGATGTGGATGATAAAGAGGTCCCCGTAGATAATTACATATAAACAACCTTGGATAATGAAGAGATTGTAGAATTAACCCTTATCTTTTAATTTTCCATTATAGATGGTAGTTTAACCTCCTTTATAATGGATAAATAATTGTTATTAAACTATTAAATAAACATATACATTAATATGATATCATATATGATCTTATAGTTTTGCTTTGTTAATGATATTTCAGTAGTATAATTGTTTCAGGTGTTAATTGATTCATTTTCATGTATATGCTTTGTTACGTTAGTAATATTTGTAATGGATAGGATGTATCTTATTCATATTAAGTATGATATTATGTCTTTAATAATTATTTTTAACCATCAAATGAAAATATTCTTGAATGGATACGATGGGGAATGAATCTCATCGCGTTTGTGGAGACTGTAATCCATACGTACACACGAGCGACAATATCATTCTTCTGATATTAAAATAGTATATAATTGTATGTAATTTAATATATAAATAATAATTATCATGTTATATTTGTTATTTTAATCATTTATACTCATTATTATACCCATCCTAATGATGAAGTTTTTGAATAACAAATTACACCACGATGTGGAGACGGTAATCCGTACGTACGCACGTATGGTGAATTTGTCATTTATAAGATGGATAAAATAATTAATATGGTAGTAACATTTTTATAATAACTTAAAATTTTATAGAAGATACTTGAGTTATTATTTTATAATGTAAACAAAAAAGAAAGTGGTAGTGGAAGAAGAAAAGAACATGGGATAGGTGGTGAAATATTTACCTCTTCTTTGGGTTCTTCCTTTTGATTTGATCCGAATGGCTCCGTAGGATGGCTTTAAAAATAAATTAAGGACTATAGGATGAAGGTAGGACTATTGATAGGGTATTTGGGTAGGGGTTGGATGAGCCAAATGGATTTGAAGGTGTAAATTTGAGATAAGGGGAAGTTCCCTTTTATAACAGGGGTGAGGGGCACCTTAGTAATAGATTGAAATATTATTTTATAATAAACTCATTTTCGGTTTCTAAGGGCTAAAAAATGAAATATTTCAAGGATATGGTGGGTATGGGTCGAAAAACACTCAACCAATAGATTTTATACTGGTTTGGGTCACTATATTAACTTAATCTTTTAGATTTAACTCATTGTTTGTTAGTTTAACATTTACCAGGTCTCTTTGTATTGTTATATTATATGGTTAATAAACTTACTATAAACTTCTAAAAGAACCCCAAGTGGTTAATTAATGACATATATAATATTATTTAATACATGTGTCCAATATTTATATTTTTAGGAATAAAATATTAATTAATAATATAATATATGTTTTACACACACTTTTATGTAAAGTTTGACACTATTTTATATTCTATTTTTTTAATTCATAAAAACATTGTTACTTCGAACAAGATTCATTTAATCAACCCTACGATGCCATATTAACCTATAAAATTATTTGAATTCATAAAAAGTATCAAATTACGTTTATTTATATATTTATAAAATCAGTTATTTGAATCATTCATTAATAAGGAAATTACTGCATCATCATTACGTCATAAATAAATTAAATTATTTGATGTCTCAAAATTATAAAGAAAATACCATTATAAGGTAAATATTTTTAGATTTATAATGAATAAATATAGTCTAATTTATCGTATGTATAACACTATATTAAAAATAGTTTAGTTATTAAACATTGAATTTAACTCTTTTAACTCTTTTTTAAATAAAATAATAATAAATGTTCAATTCTAATAAGAATGTCTATAGTACCGATATTTTTTGAAATTGGATTTAATTAAAAGTTTATAATATTAAAATTTACTTAAATACATGAATAACATAAATATAAATTTTTAAAAATAATTAAAGTAAACATTACAATACAAGTGAAAAACTTAAAAATGTTTTATAACAATGATCCATGAATCAACCATTATATTTAAGGAATTGTATAACACATGTATTACGTATACATGTTATTCACTAAACCATAAAGTTATTTATTCCTTAAATTAGTAATACCTTGATATGAAGATAAGAACAACTTTAGGTTCCCTAGAATGAGAAACCCATGATTAGAAAGATCAAAATAACATATATCCTCCTATCCATAGAATCCCTTGATCAAAGAAAATATTATATAGAGAATTAAAAACATAAAAATCTTAAAGGATTTATATGAAATTTTAAAATTGGATGCCTTAAGAGAAAACACTCAAGATTTTAAAATGAAACTCTCTCAAAGTAACAACATATTACAAAAAACATCACATCAATGAAGGTAGTAGGCAGTGCCCAAACGAAGTTCAGTATCCAGTGCTTTCTGAAGACTTTTCCATAATCTTGATGTAAAACAAGGATCATTGTCAGAAAAAATCAATGAGGGTACTCCATGAAGTCATAAAACATTATTAATATATAGTAATTCTAGACGTTCATGTGGTAAATCCTCTCTCATAGCATGAAAATGTACAGACATGGTAAGATGATCCATAATGACCCATATTGCATCATTCCTTCTAGGAGTCTTTGGTAGTACCACGAAAATTTTCATCATAATATTATCACATTTACACTCAGGTATGGTAAGAGATTTCATGACTCCTCCAGTATGTCTCCTTCCAGCATTCACTTATTGACAAATCATCCATATTGACACAAAATCAGAAATCTTCCTCTTCATTTTGTCCCACCAAAACATTTCCTTCAAATATCTGTACATCTGGGTACTCACAGGGTGTATAGGAAATTTGAGCTATGAGAACCATCCAACATTTCTCTTTTTAGATTAGGTATATCAATTACACAAAGTCTGTTCCCTTATTTTAAAATTCCATCTTCATATACGAATTCACTCAATCTCCCATCATTCAAAGCATTAATATCCTTTAGAAACTCCCCATAATCATTCTAAGAACTCTTTATCCATTATAGTAAATATGGTTTGGCATCCATTTGAAAAATTATTGATGTTTCAACTTCGATTATTATTCCCATATCCATTTTCAACAGATCCTTGAAAATAATATCCCTTTCAACACTCATCTTGTTCAGAACTCCGTGATCCTTTCTACTCAAAGAATCTTCTGCATTATTTTTCTTCCCCAAGTGGTGGTGTATAGTGAAATCATAATCCTTGAGTAGTTCAAGCCAACACGTTTCCCTCATGTTGAGTTATTTCTGTGAGAAAATATATTTCAAACTCTTTTGATCGGTATATATCTAACATTTTTCACCAAAGAGATAATGTCTCCACATCTTCAAAGCAAAGATTACAAATTTTAACTCATGGTCAAGATTAAGATTGTTTTTATAATTAATATTTAGCTGTCAGGATGCATAGGTAATAACCCTATCATTCTACATAAAAACACAACCAAATCATTTCTTTGAAGAATCTCTCTAAATAGAAAACCCATCATTCCCAAATAGTAGAGTCAATATAGGAGATTGGACTAATATTCTCTTTAGTTATTAAAAAAATTATTCACAGGCTTTTTTCAAAACAAATTTAACCCCTATACGTGTGAGCTTGGATTATGGGTTTTCCAATCGAGCAAACTTCTAGAAGAAATGTCGATAATAACTTACTAAACCAATAAAACTGCGTACCTTATTTATATTTCCCGGTGCAGGACATTCTTGTATTGCCTTGGTATTTGAAGGATCAAAAAAGATTCCATCCTTAGAGAAAATATGGCCTAGAAAATAAATATCCTGAAGCCAGAATTCACACTTAGTAAACATCCCATATAATTCATTTCTTCTGAGGGTTTTCAGAATAGTGTGCAAGTGATTTTCAAGATCTTCATAGCTTTTAGAGTATACCAGTATATCATAAATAAATAAATACCACTAAAATTTCATCAAAATATTCCTTGAATGCTCTATTCATTAGATCCATGAAAACAGAGGGTGCATTAGTCAGAAAAAAAGGCATTACTGTAAACTCATAATGCACATACCTGGTTTGATATTCTATCTTCGGAATTTCTTACTTTATCACTCACAACTGATGGTATCCAAATTGAAGGTCAATCTTTGAAAAATGCTGAGCTCCATGAAGTTGGTCACATAAATCATCAATGTAAGGTATGGGATACTTGCTCTTTATTGTTATAGCATTGATATCTTTGTAGTCAATGCACAACCTCATAGATCAATCTTTCTTTTTAACAAAAACTATATGGGATCCCCATGGAGAAAAACTAGGGAGATTAAATCCCTTATTACTCAATTCCTCAAGTTGTTTCTTTAGTTCCACTAGTTCCATAGTGGCCATTCTATAAGAGTTATTCGATATGGGCCTTGAACCTGGAATTAAATAAATGGAAAACTCAATTTCTAATCTTGGACTATGTCTAGGTAAATCTTCTGGAAACACATAAACATATTTTTGCACAATAGTTACATCCTCTATTAGAACATTGTTTTCCTCACCCACATGTATTTCATTCTCTTCCTCCTTAATAATTGAATTTAGTTGAGCTACAGAGAGTGAATCTAGGTAAGAATAAGGTGGTGATGATTCTTCTCTAAAGATAAGGTGTTCATTATCATCGTTATCAAAAATCATATCCTCCTTCTTCATACAATTAATATTTTCATCATTGTTTGAAATCCAATCCATACTGAGGATTATATGAAATTTAATCATGGGTATGATGATGAGATCAGTAGATAAAGAAGATTTATATGCCCTAATGGGGACTGATTCACAAAACATTATTGTAATGATACTTCCCTTAGGAGTTTTTACTAACAAATCCCTTGTTAAATAAAATTGGAAATATCTAATTTTCATAGAAAACTGGGAAGATAGGAAACAATACAATGATCCAGAATCAAATAAATCATTTACTAAACTTGAGAAAACCATTAAATTACCTGCCACCACATCTTTCGGAGCTTCAACCTCAGTTGTAGTGATAAAATCATCTGGGCCTTGATCCATTGGCCTTTTATGATGTTTTTTTCCATAGAACATAAGAAATTAATTTACATAAATCCCCCTTTCACTACAATTGTATCATTTAACATTGATAGCCTCTTTCTTAACCTTGCAATCGCGAGCTTGGAAGCCTTTTTTACCTTATTTTTAATAGACTCTCATTCCCTTCAGGAAGGTACCAGGGTGTTTCTTCTCTAATTTATTGTAGTATATATATTCAACTTTTCTCTTCTTCCCCTTATTTCCATTTCTAGTGTTTGCAGCAGATCTATTCTTCTCTTGCATTTCTTTAAAGTCGTAAGACTTAGATTATTCTTTTTCTGTCTTTATTGCACATGAGACAACATCTTCATATGACGATAAGGATTGTGAGACTAATTCTCAATGGAGAAATGGTTTTAACCAATCAATGAAATGAAAAATATTACTTCTTGGGTTACGCATATAATCTATAGCATTCCTTTCTAACCTTGTAATGATAGCTTCATACTTTGTGACATTCTTATCCACCTTTTTCCTCAGACACATAAATTGTCTTTTCATATCTGCTCGATGGTAATGAGGAAAGAATTTTTCTAAGAAAATATATTTAAACTCCCTTTATTCCATATTTGATACTTAATCATCTTCCTTTCTATTTTTAATCAATTACTACCATTGATCAACATCTCCAGTAAGGCGGTAAACTATCATGACAGTTTTTCCCCTTTCATTACTCCCCAAGCTATGGAATATTTTCCCAAAATAATTTATCCATTTCTCAACTACTAATGGATTTTTACTCCGATTGAATGTTGGGGGATGTTTCCTCATGTAGTGATCTAACATTGATTCTCCACAATGTGGATCAGGGTGCTTTATACGGGTAAGGTTATTATTCATAACTTGAGTGAGTTGTCCCAGTATGGTGATAAGCTGATCAGAACCAGTTTTTTTCACCAGATCCACTATAATTATCTTGAGTAGGAGTGAAATCCTGAAAATGGATTATATTTGTTGATATGGTTTCCATTCCTTCCACTAGGCTTCATTTCTAAACAATGGCATAAACTAGATTAGTTTATGAATTTAAATACATAATTCCAAACTTGTAAAACACTAAAAAAACTGAACCGTTTATAGATATAATCCATAATCATATAAATGTTTTCTTTGAGGATGTATATACACATAAACCATTAATAATTATTTGAAAAGAAAATGCGAATTATCCTAAGAATATCCCATGGGAGTTTCGTAACCAAGTGTGCAACAAGGCCCATTGTCGTTCACCAGTTCACATTCGAGTCTAGCTCAAAGTGGTGTTTTCATGTTTTACCTATAGGTACATCTGTGCTCAATCTGCCTCTACCTACTCGTATCGAGACAAGGATGTATTGCTTTAAAAACTCACAAAATCTTTATAGTACCAAAATTATAGGATGTTCTATACTAATCCTCAAAGTCTACCTTAGGGTAATGTTCTCTAATCAGAATTTATCTAAATCTAGGTTCTGAGGTTTGTACTAAACATATTCTAAAACCAACTGCAACACCCTGAACCAAGTCACCCAGAGTCAGTGCATTATAAAATAACATTGGCATGATCACAAAATATCAAGTCTCGAAAGAACGATTGGTTTATTGGCCTTGAAAATATGAGATACATCCATCAGTTTTTCATTACATCATGAAATAAAAAACGACAACAAAATTGTCTTCATTAACCACATTAATATCCCATAGACTATACCTACTGGTCATTCATAATATACATCTTCATATCCTAGGAAAAATAAAACATAAAAATGGGTGAGATCAGATTCTCAGTAAGGTTAACAATATAGTAGAAACATTCATAAATAAGCATAAAGATTTAAGGCAATGTATAAGACTAAAACAAAATCCATTTAAACTTCAACTTCAACATAATATAGAAAATATAAAATCAAATAATTCCATTTACTTATTCACTTGAATATTCTACTTTTCAAATAATCACATGCAATATGAATAGCCACTTTCATAATGATGGAATGCATAATGCCAGAATTCAAAACCATATAGTCAAGGCCTTGTTCCATGACTACAAATAAGATTTTCTCAAGGCATTCTGCCAAGATATTAGTTTGTCTCATGATACCTACCGATACATCGAGGAGCTATAGTAGGCTCCACCAATAACTTACTAAGACCAATGCCTTCCTCATATGAAAAGGATTAAACATAACATAAACATTCATATTAAAACTATCATAAGAAATTTCAATAATTTATCCATAAACCATGAATGGTATAGAATAACACATCCACAGTTAAACATATCACAATACCTTTAATACAATATCAATGATTGGTATCACAATAAATCAACATCAAACAGGTCTAAAATCCATCAAAGGATGTTGACACAGATGATATGAAGACCATTTGAAAGAAACACCTCTTTCTATTTTGATCCAATTTAAAAGAAACCATTTTCTTGAAATATCATTATATGCTTGTAATGGAATCTTTGAAAGTGTAATAATGGTGGAAAAATAGCCTCACCCACCATATAAGTTAAAAAACATTCATTCCCTAATTTTTTCAAAAGGGTCGTAAATTATGTTGTTTGGAAAATGACGGAAAGATTCCATTATAAATATCTTCAAAAAAGTAAAAATAGGGTATAAATGAATTTAATCAATTGTCTAGAAAATAGTAAAATTGTTTTGAAATAAATTTTTAAGAAACTTGGATGTGGATGATAAAGAGGTCCTAGTAGATAATTACTTATAAACAACCTCATACAATGAAGAGATTGTAGAATTAACCCTTACCTTGTACTTTTACTTGGTCGAGGGTAGGTTAACCTCTTGTATAATACTGAAATAATTGTTATTAAATTATTCAAGAACCATATACATTAATATGATATCATATATGATCTTCTAGTATTTCTTTATTAATGATATTTCAGTAGTATCATCAATTCAGGTTTTAACTAATTAGTTGTCCATTATATGCCTTGTTGTGTAAATAATGATTGTTATGTATAGGATGTATCTTATTTATATTCAGAATGATATTAAATCTTTAAACATTATTTTTAATCATCAAATAAAATTTAGTCTTGAATGGATACAATGAGGAATGAATCTCATCGCGTTCATGGAGACGGTAATCCGTACGTATGGATGAACAACAATATCATTCTTTTGATATTATAATCATATATAATTGGATGGAATAACATATATACAGAATCCTTATCATGTTATATTTAGTATTTTCATCAGTTATACTCATTATTATACCCATACAATTGATGAAGTGTTAAAATAACAAACTACACCATGACGTGGAGACAGTAATCCATACATATGCACATATGGTGACTTTGTCATTTATAGGATGGATAGAATAATGAATATGGTAGTAAAATCTTATAACAACATCAAAATAAATAGAAAATACTAGAGTTATTATTTTAGAATGGAAACAACAAAGAATGAAAATGTTGAAGAAGAAAAGAACATGAAAGAAGTGATGAAATATTTACATCTTCTTCGGGTTATTACATTTGATTTTATCAAAAGGGCTATGTAGGATGGCTTTTTAACTAACAGAAGTCATCTAGGATGAATAGAGGAATGATAAGAGTATATTTGTTCAGGGGTTGGAGAATCCAAATAGCTCTGAAGATGTGAATTTTAGAGATGGGGAAGTTATATTTTATAAGAGGGGTGAGAGGCACCTTAGGAAAAGATTGAAATATTATTTTATAATAAAATCATTTTTAGATTCAAATTGCTCCAAAATGATTCATTTATAGGATAAGTATGAGATGGGTCAAAAAACACTCAACCAATTTGTTTTATATTGGTTTTTGTCACTATATTAACCTTATCTTTTAGATTTAACTATTAGTTAATTTTTTTGACATTTACCATGTCACTTTGTATTTTTATATTATATAGTTAATAAACATACTATAAACATTCAAGAGAACCTCAAGTGGTTAATTAATGAAATATATATTATTATTTAAGACCATTGGTCTAACCATATATTTTTAGGAATAAAATATCAATTAATAATATAATATTTTTTTTAAAAAAACTTTTATGTCAATTTTGACACTGTTTTCTATTTTGTTTTGGTTAAATTCCTAACAGCATAATTACATCGAAAAAAATTTATTTAATAAACACTAACATGTCATATTAACCTATAAAATTAGTGTAAATCATAAAAAGTATCAAATTACATTTAATTGGATATTTATAATATTAATTATTTTAATATTTCATTAATAAGGTAATTACTAAATCATCATTGTGTCATATATAAATTAAATTATGTAATGTCTAAAAATTATAAATAAAAAACAATTATGTATAAAATCTTTTTATATTTCTAATGAATATTTATAGTCGAATTTATATTATATTTAACCCTATATTAAAAATGGTTTAGCTATTTAACATTGAATTTAATACTTTTAACTCTTCTTGGAATTAAATAATAATAAATGTCCTAATATAATCAAAGTGGACCTAAAGGATCATTTTTTATTCCAAAGTTTTTTTTTGGTAGAATTACACTTATGAAATAGAATTCATACATGTGTTAAGGGTAATAATAATATCATTTTTACCTTTAATTACTCAATTTACTTTTAACTGTGGTAAATAAAAGTCAAAAGTTACTATTCAACAAAATTTAATTTCATATCATTGAACCACATTTTAAATTCTGATATCAACTATGTCTCCCATATTTTTGAAATTCAACTCACAGAAGTGGTAAAATTATGTTTTATGTAAATTTGCAAATTCTCTTATGAGGTGGGTAAAAGAGGGTAAAAAGTTCAATAAAATCTTTATATATGTAAAATTATTATAAACTAACTACAATGAATTATATTGAACTTTTACAGTTATTAGGTATCTATTTTTTTCTGAAATAAATCTAATTAAAATGAATAATTATTTAAATAAAAAGTCGGTTTTAAACAATTACTCAGCCTTTTTCACTATTCATAAAAAATTAAATTTTTTCAGAAAAATAGAAAAAATTCACCCTAAGATAATTCCAATATTTCGAATCCAAAAATGAAGACCATTTTGAAAGATAAAATTTATAAAATTTTATAAACTATGTATTACTATTAATAATGGCTAGTTTGATTGGTTGTGGTGTGTTTGAACTCGAGGTTGCGTACAACATAAGCTACTGTATTATTCAATGGAAACATATCGTTGAAGCTTGGGGTGTTACAACTATGGGTGCTGATATATTAGGTAGAACCTCTTCTTGAGTCATTGGGAACATGGGGAGGACCTCCATGTCTACTGTGAGAGTATGGATGACATTCTCTTTGTTGAGGCAAGGTTTTAGGAGCACATTTTCATATATCTAACAGGACATACGGTTGACCTCAATGTTGGGAAGCATGAGTATGGGGAGGACATCCACATTGGTTGTTGGATCCATAGGGAGGACATTTGTGATTTTGATTTTTGGAGTGGGATTGACCTCCTCTTGAGTGTATGGGAACATGGGGAGGACCTCCATGTTGGATGACTAAGACAAGAGGAGGACCTCCATTCATTTTGGAAGTGGTTTCATGAGGAAGACCTTTATACTAATTGAACTGGACATGGGGAGGCCCTCTGTGTGGACTATCGATGAAGTGGGGATGACCTCTACATGGATGGGTGTTGGAGTGGGGACGATCTACACTTTATAAGGGAATGATGTGAGGAGGGGCTTTGTATTGATGTTCTTTGACATGGGAAGGACCTTCGTATCAAGAACCATAAGCATGGAGAGGACCTCAAAGCTAGATGTTAAAAAGGCGGGGATGACCTCTACTTGGACTAATGACGGGAACATGGAGAGGACATCCATGATGAGCCTAAGAGTTTGGAGGACCTCTACTATAGCTGATGATGGTATGGGTAGGGCCTCTGTACTAGATATCATCAGCATGTATTGTCCCGTAACAACTTCTGGTTATGCTGGTGACTGATAGAGTCAACCTTTCCTACACGTGGGGTTGTTGTGGTCTCGATTATGAATGGGCATTGGTGATCCCATTCTTTGTAGCAGTAAAAATGTAATAGTATACACCACGGGTGGTATGGGCCATGAGATATGAGGAAGACAATTCACCCTGATGATAATTTTAACAAGCTTTCGCCTAATATTGGCATCAGGTCATTTGGATTGGGGCTGATGAAGCACGGGCACTGATAACATATTCCTTGGCTAGAAGGATCGGTTGTTGGTGGTGTTGATGAGGATGGGGGGAGACCTCAAAGGCAAATCATGGGTGGTGCTCGTTTACACGGTGACTCGAGTATCCCATACCTCCTTAGTATAGGGCATTGAGTTGAAGGAATGCTCTGTGGAGGTTCTCCAAAATCATTTCATCATTTTAGTGGGGAGCAATTGAGCCCAATGTGGCCCTTGGGTGTGGTAGTGTCCATGAGGTATATAATCCTGTAAGTCCAGGTGAAGGACCCTAGAACACCCTAAGAGGTGAGGGGTGAATCATAGTGTCATCTTTGTCTTTTAAACTGATAGATCTTCCTCCCACATTGGTAATAACCTGTTATACCTATCTGAAGAATAAGTTCATAAACTAAACAATCACATGAAAATAAATGACACATTAATTTTACATGGTTCGCCACTAAGGGATTCATTCAAGGAGAATATGATGACAGTGTGTCGGTCATACAAAAAACTAATAATCATCACAAGTTGGGGATTACAAGAGTATATCACGGTCACCCCATTCTATTCTCACTACCTTTACATGTTTTAATGATAGCACAATACATCCCTCAGATCACTTTGATGGACTCCCCCTTTCTCTATACAGAGGAGGAATCTTCACTCAGATTATCGACATGAACATCGCTTCAATGGTTTATAATTAAATCATGCATCCTCAATTGTAAATGTATTCTCTTTTGATGTCACATAATCACCAACAGATATATTTTAATTTCCCTTATATTGATATGTTATGTAAATTGTTTTTTAAAACTAATTAGGTAAATCTTCCATCTTCATTTGGTGGTCCGCATATTGTGTTCTAGGTATGGTGCGCGAATCACCACCTCTGCGTACCATTTCTATTTCCACGTGCCATCCAACTCCTTGAATAAATGCTCAGTTTTTCATACTTCCTTACAATGTGTATTGCACAACTTCTCTTTTTTATCTTCCTACTTCGCATACTGCCTTTCTCCACTATATACTGAGAGAGCTTCCTGTATGAACCGAACATCCTTCTGAAGACTGTATTCATTATGCGGATGGTTCTCTCCTTGTATTGTCTCCTCCTCTACATACCATGTAAGACATTACTAGATTTATTCATGAAATTTTAATCTCAAATACTATCACTTATCAAAGGGGATTACAACTCATTAAATAAGCCCAAAACTCAAAAAATTCCTTTAATCTGATCGGCCTAAATTTTCAATGTGGGACAATTGTCACTATACACTGAACTCCATCGGTGTACTATTAGAATCCACCATGTAACACTCCTATTTAAAGAACTACATCAATCTCGCTAACCTTCTGAATTTCGTGTACCACATTCCTTCACTGCATACAATCGTTGTGATCCTTTTTCAGCAGCGTTCTGTGTAGGCACTTCCTCATGCCTTCACCTATTAGCATCCACCATGTAACACTTCTATTTCAGCATCATTCTGTGTAGGCACTTCCTCATCATGAAACGCATTATTCCTTATGCACTGGGAGGTGGATGAATATTGCATTTTGACATATGTTTCTCAAACATAGCTTCTTATAGTTTCCTGGTCATAATTTCAGCCACTTCCTCATCAGTTCCCACATGGTCCTTTTTTGTCATGCCTTGTTCAAATTTGTCAATGATGAAATGATATATGATATCAATATGTTTTGTATGAGAATACTAAACATGATTCTTTGTAAGATCATTTATTCTCTTATTATCATAGTAAATTACCATTGATTCTTTTCCCTCATCACATATATCAACTAGTTTCTACTTCATCCAACATAAATGAGTGCATGTCTTGGTAGAAGATATCAATTTAGCTTTAGAAGTACTAAGTGAAGTAATTTCTTGTTTCATGATTAACCTGACAAGAAATCTCTTCCTAATATAGAATTCTACCGAATTGTTAGACTTTTTTCCACTACATAATCAGCCCAGTCAGCATAAAAAAGTGTTGATAGTTCACTCTCTCTTTTTACAGCAAAGTATAATCCATAATTATGACTACCTGGAATGTACCTCATGATTTTTTTCACTTCCCCCATATGTTATTCCTTCGAATTTCTCTAAAAGAGGGCTGTAAGGAATGTTGAAAATACAATATTTGGTCATGTCACCGCTAGGTATAGTAGGATTCTAAGGATTCTTCTGTACATGGTGGGATCCATAGAAGTCCTTTCCTCATGCTTTCAGGAATTTTTTCCAACTGCAATCAGAGTTTACATTGGTTTGGAATCATTCATACTGAATTTCATTAGCAACTCTCTTTCATAATATTATTAATAAATGAAAGTTTAATCATTCATCTGAATCACATACAACCCAAAAAGTATGTTAGTTCGCCCATCATAGACATTTCAAATTCTGATTTATTGTGGTTAGAAAATTCATCCACTGATCCATGCCTGCTTCAATAAAAAATAATATCATCCACATATACCAATACCATGAACTGATTCATTTGAAAATTCTTCACATAGAGTTTGTGATCCACTTGTACTTTTTTAAACTATGTATTTCTCAAATAGGAGTCCAACCAAGAGTATCAGGCCCGTGGGGCCTGTTTCAGTACATATAGAGCTGTCATTAATTTTCAAACCTACAGTTCATCATTTATAGGAATGAACCTCATGTGTTGTTCATTGTGGAATTATTCTTCTAATAAACCAATTATATATTATATCTTGACATCCATTTAATAAAAATTATAACATCTTTGGATTCTTATGGAAAGAAATAGTGTGATTGACTCCAGTCTCACTACTAGATCAAATGCCTCTTCCTCATCAACACCTCTAATTTGGGAATATCACACACATAACAAAAAACTTTTTTTCTGATCAAATTTCCATACTTGTCAAATTTGTTCTTGAAAACCCACTTCGTCCCAATCACATTGTCACCTTCGATACTTTTGACAAGATCCCATGTCTGATTTTTGTCAATCTGATCAAAATCTTCATTCATTTCTTTTTTACCCATCACTCATCCTTTGAAGCCTCTTCATATGAAGATGGTTCCAAAATTGATAGAAAAGTAGAGTGGGCATTATTCCTTATTCTACTTCTCTGTGTAAGTGCATTCTGATCCCCAATAATGTTGGACTCATCATTTTATGCTCTTTGATTTCACCATGGTGGTTTAAAAAATTCTATCCATCTACGACTTCCTATTCTAAGTTTTCCCCCAATTCAACATCATGATGTGACTCTTTAGAGTTTTTCACACCTTCATATACATTTTATTAGTATATTATCCATATTTACATTAATCCACATCTTATATCACATCAGTGTAAGAATTCCATGAAGCATTCATGTTTTTCACTTCAATGATCTTTAAATCACTACTTTCCAAAATTCTTCCCAAGCTCTTATTGAACCACTTGTTGGATTTTAATGTTCATTGAGTATCCGTGAAATATTAATTTTCCTATATTGTCTATATACTTTCCTTTATTTCCATCTTTGTTTTCGATAAATCATCTGATTCACAAAACACAAAAATATTTCATAAAGGGATTCCTTCCATGCCATAATTCATATGGTTTCTTTGTCTCACCCATATATAGCCCTGTTTGATTTTGAATATACACTGCAGCTTGTACTACCTCTTTCGAGTAATGTCAAGGAATACAACTCTCAATCAGCATATTTATGGCCATGTAGTTCAACTATCAATTCCTATGCTCAGCAACTCTATTTTTCATTGGGGTTCTCACAACTGCCTCATCATAATGCATCCCATGCTTCTATAGGTAATTTTAAAATTCAATGAATGTGTATTCCCCTTTATTATCCGACCACATGACATTGATATTCCATCTAGTATCATTCTTAGGTATTCGACAATAGGTTTTCATGTAATTAATCACTTCTCACTTCTTGTTTATAACGATAACAAATTCCATTCTACTGTAATCATCTATGAAAAGAACAAAGTACCTTTTTCTATGTGTTCCAAAAACATTTATCAGACCACATACATCTTTATGAATGAGGTCAAGGAGATTTTATATTCTTTTTTTCTTTGGCTGGTAAGAACAACAGACTAGTTTCCCTCATATGCAAGAATTACAATTATTTTCTCTTTCACGCGTCAAATTAGGGATATCCATGACCATATTTAGCATAGATATATTTTCCATGACATTAAAATTGATGTACCCCAATCATCAATGTCATATGTTGTTTTCCTCTTCAATGGTTACATAGAATATTTTCTCCTTACTGTCAACCTGATATAAGTTTCTATTTTTTCTATATCATTTCATTAGAGAATTCTGAGACTTTCCTCTTATAGTATAGCCATTCAGATTGATTGTCATAATAAGACTCGAGTCATAGAGTTGACTCACACTAAGAATATTGTGAAACATTCCATCTATATAATGGATGTTAGTTTTCTTTATCTATCCATTTTCTAGCTCTATACTTCCGCTACCTTTTATTTTCCAATCACAATCATTACCAAACCTCACTGTTCCATAAAACTTTTACATGAAACTCATTAATATGTCTACATTACCCATAATGTGGGATGAACATATGCTATCAAGAATCTTAGGTTTGTTTTTCTTTGTAGCTTTGAGGGATACTTATACAAAATTGGAGTTTTTAATTTTCCCCTATTATTTCCATGAGACATTGGATTGAGCATAAAACAATGATGGTATTTCAATTCTCTCTTCCATGTACATAGGTTCTTCATATTACAATTCTTCATCCAGAGGAGAAAACTTTTTTTAAATATCAATATTTTTTGGATGACGAGTATTGAATCGTCCTTGAGCATTGAAAGAATTTATCTTGTCATACCTCTACCTATAATACACTACTTTATAGCCAATGTTAGAATAGTGAAAACAACATCCATTGAAGTTATTTCTTCTATAAGAATTAGGATATGAATATGTTCTCCTTTATTGAACTCCTTACTCTTCCTATATCCTTATATCACCATGCCTCTTCGTAGTATGACATAGTATGTCCCATATAGCAACAAAATTGACACTTCATGAAAGGGAATATTTTCTCACAACAATTTCTCCACATGTCTTCTTCTTTGGGAAAATAGATTGAATCACTGTCATTTCTAGAAACATGAATATAATCATCAGTTATCTTGTCAATTTTACTTAAGGGATTCTTTTTCATCACTTCTTGTGGCTTTTCAACATGATAAAATTTCAAATTTTCATTCTTATAGTTAACTTTATTTATTGAATTTGATGTTTCAGCATCTCAACCAATTCCACTATTTCCTAGGAATGTGGGTCTTTGATCACTGAAGACCTTTTCAATTCCATCTGAACCACATTTTTCTCCCTTTAGAAGTTTCGCATCCAAGGAACTTATAAAATTGTATTTTCATTTTTCTATTCTATGTAAATTAATTCACTTTTGAGTTTAATTCTTAGATTTACAACTTCTCCTTGAGCCCCTCAACAGTCTTGTACTTCTCTTCCTGTATTGAGGTAAAGTAACCGATGAAATTTTCTTGTTCTTAAATTATTAGTTTTAGTTACACAACATCATCAATTATTTCATGGTTTTATGATTTTACATTCACTAGTTCTTCTAGTCATTCAATTTCTAATTACAACTGATCAATATATTCTGAAGATTCCTCCACCATTTCTTTCCACTTTTTACATCTCTTAAATTTATTATCATGATTGCCAAAATAATTCTTATGTTTAAAATTAGAATTGACAATAGTAGACAGCTGATTATCTATAGCTTTATATGTCAATCATTTTGACTTTTCAATTGTGGAAATCAAGGAAACATGCTTCCTGGATTTGAATTTTTCTTCCACTTCCTCAAAGATTTCATTGTCATCATCTTATTCTTCAGAAACAATACTCTTTAATTAAAATTTTATTCCAAATTTGAAGTATCCCTTTTTTAGAAAAACTTTTCAAAGGCTTCTGAATGTCTCCATCATTGATTTTTATATCATTGAACTTTCTTGGGAAATGAGAGGTATTGTTCCCAAATATTCCAAAGAAAAACAGGACAAAGGTATCTTTCTATAAAATTTTCCTATTCCCTTATTCATTTTCTTATCAATGAGGGAAATAATTTCTTCTTACTCATCATCATCATCAACACAATCTCTAGAAATTTCATGATTAGTTTGTGGAATTGAATTCCATTTCCTTGCTTAAATGGGTCGTTGTATCTTCTGGGTTGACTCTCATCTCATATTCCACTAGGCTGCTTATAAGATTTTCAAGTGAAATTTTAGAAATATCCCATTCTTCATATAAAAATCATTTGAATTATAAATTGGAATAAGCCTTCATATGATATTATCGAAAATATTTATATATATGATCTATTCTCCAAGATCTCGAATTTCTCCTACAACTTCGGTAATTTGATTGAAGAAAGAATCTAAATTTTCATCAGGATTCATCTTCATATCATCAAACCTGTTGTGTAAGACTTTGATCTTCACCTCCTTCAACTTTTTGTCACCTTCATAAATATTCTCCAGTTTCTCCCACATAGACGTTTTTTACATAAAATTTATCACCTTTAGATATATTTGATCAGAAAGAGCTACAATTAATACATTATATGCTTTAGCATTAGCATCAAGCATTTCCCTATATGTATCTATCATCAATAGACTTGTTGGATCAGTAACATATATTCCTTGTGCAGCAAAAAAAATTATATCAATTCCATGATATCTTATATGAGATATTATCTTATTCTTCAATGTCTGAAAGTTACTTCCATCAAACAAAGGAACTCCCCTGACATTAACTATATTCTCCATGTTAGAAAAATAATACAGATTTAACACCAGCAACCTTTACTCTCTAATACCACATGAAGGACCTCGGAACTCCCTGTGAGGGGAGGGGTTAATCAGGGTGTCAATTTTTTCTTTTAAACATATAGATCTTCTTCCCATGTTGGTAGGAACTTTTTAAACCTATCTAAAGAGGACGTGAATAAATAAACAATTACTTTCAATGCAATGGAACCTCAATTTTACTTGGATCACAAATAAGGGATACATCCAAGGAGCATACACCGAATGTGTTTTGGTTATACAAAAAAACACTAATATTCAAATGATGTGGATTACAATATTTTTGCACAGTCACCTTATGCCAAGCACACTACAATTATATGGTTTTCAGGATTGCACACTGCATCCCTCAGATCACTTTCCTTGAATCCCACTTACTCAATGTGTTTAAAGAATATGTACTCATTTTATCGACTTGAAGGTCACTTCAATGGTTTATCATTAAGTCATGCATCATAATCTATAAATGGATGATATTTAGGAGTCTTTTAATGACCCACATATGTAATTTAATTTCCTATACAATGATATGTTTTGGAAATTAATTTCCCAAATTGATTAGGTCAATTTTTAGGCTTCCTTAGGTGTTCCTCGTACTGTGTTTCAAGTATGGTGGGAGAACCTCCTCCACTAGGTACCACATCTGTTTCTGCGTGTTATCATTGTCATCAGTTAACTTCCATGCTCTACATACTGCCTTACACCATAGACTGCACAACTTCTCTATGTATTGTCCTACTACCCGTACTACCGTGCTTTGCATTGTACTGTGATTTTTTCCTGCATGAACTGCACTTCCTTCCACATGATGTTTTCCTTTCACAGATGGTTCTCTCTACGTTCTATCTTCTCCTCCTTGTACCACTTCAGAAGTTATGGAATTATTTTTGAAAATTCTGCCCTCTAATCTCGTCACCTATTATAGGGGATTAATGTTCATTAAATAGGCACAAAACTCCTCAAATTCCATTAATCCAATTGGCCCAAATTTTAAACTTGTGAAAATATTCACTATATAATGAACTTCAACTATGTACTTTTATCCTCCACCACGTACCACTCTTGTTTCACAAATCATAGTAATCCTACCAACTTTATGCTTTCCACATACCGCAAAACATCACTATGTACCATCACAGCGAACTGTTTTCAGCTGTATTTTGTGAACCTCATGCCTTCATTGCATACTGTCAATGCGAACATTATTCGGTTCCACAAACTATTCCATGCACTATTCCACATTCCATTCCCAAGTATGTCAAAAACTTTCTACGAACTGCTCTGCTTACCATTCCATGTACCATACATTCCTAACCATTGTTTTCCATCACCATGGAACCAATTTTGTGGCCCATAAATTTTCAAACACTGGGAAACTATGCCACCTTCAATACTGCTTTCAGCCTCAAGCATATGACCTCATTCCTTGAAAACTCTCTAGTCATCAATGTGCAGATTGAAGAAAAAC
Source organism: Viscum album (assembly GCA_963277665.1). Classification (NCBI taxonomy): domain Eukaryota; kingdom Viridiplantae; phylum Streptophyta; class Magnoliopsida; order Santalales; family Viscaceae; genus Viscum; species Viscum album. The sequence goes on from CAUJRU010000604.1 coordinate 162,182, forward strand.
ACAAAACAATGTCCATTGTTATCAATTATCATCCTTGGTTCCAAAACATGTCGGGATACGTACCTTATGGGAATGACCCCCTCATGCTCATACCATCATATGATTATATAGTTCACCCTCATATGAATGATTTCATAGGGGAGATGTGGTTTAAGAGTCTAGTATCTAATCGTGTGGCATATATTATGGAGCAGGTGGGGTCACATTGGATTTCCGTATCGATAGTTCTCCATCCCCTATATCAACGGTCATTAGAAGAGTAGTTCCCTATAGCTTGGGTCACATAATGATTTGAGATTTAGCTCCTAGTAAGAGTGTTAGGAATGAAATGGAAAATACCATAGCATGTTCTTATCTTCTATGGCTAGAGAGAGATATCAATACTAATGATGCCATAGACCAGACTGCCCAATGATTAATTTCCCAAATTTATGATGGGTTCCACATCGGGACAACTATTTTCTTAGTGGGACCCAGCTTAGGTTATCTAGATCAGTTAACCTATTCTTCTATGGATGTCTCAGATGATACTAGTCCCCATATTTAGGATAAGAGTTCACATCGGGTTCACCATTTCTGTTTCTGATACTTCCTAATGTGCACACCACATCGTGTGTTATTTTCCACTAGTAAATGTCTATTTCCCTGCATTCCCAGTTTGAAAAGCTAGTAGAAATTCATTAATCCCTCGGAAATTTATTCTCTTTAATTGATATGTGATTATGGGATGTCAACTTTTACTTTTGGGGATTACTCATCAGAATTATTCACAGCATCTGGGTCTCCCTCTTAGATTTAGATGTGTTTTATGAAACTATTTCACTGTTCCATATCATTAGGGATGATGATTAATTATGCTACTTATGTATGGACACTACATTGGGTCTTGATAGGGTAGAAACATTTGGTTTGGGGAATAGCCTCATTGGGAATTTCTAGAATGTCTGATTGATGGAACATTCACTACTATAAATCCCACTTTTAACAACACTTATATCCCAAAAGTTTAAATAAACCATTGGGAATGGAAATGTATTCCAGTAGTTTGATTAAAACTATTGTCATAGAATATTTTGTAAAGATTTTTACCATTGGTTTGTGTGAAACTTTGGTATAGGCCTTACTATACATACATTCCAAACAGTTTTGATAAACCATTGGAAATAATTTCCCCTAAATGCGGATCGGGTGTCCTGTTCCCCCTATGCTCGATTACAGGCCCCCCTCTGCTCAATTAGTGCCCTAAATCGAATCTCCCTCTTCCCCATCCTACAAAACTTCTTCCACTGATCAATCCATCCTCAATCAAGGAAATTTTTTCTTCTACACATCAAATTTGTAAGTGATACCTTGGTTTTGTTATTCTGCAACTATTTTTTTATACCTTGGTTTTATTGTTCTAAAACTATATATTTTCTCTTTTGATCTTGTAGAAAGAAGAGCTATGTGGATATTAATCATGGTTGTGGGTGGTAATTTAGGATGTAAGATAGTGTTCCATCATTTTACTTGATATATCCAATAATATTATTGATTTATGTTAAATTTGATTATCTTTGACAAATTATATTGTTTAATAAGTTGTTTTTAATGGTTTTAATAGTGGCTATATGGTATAAGGGTTCACATGGTTTGTATAAGGGTTCACATGGAGTCTAAGATAATCTTATGTCATGGGAATGTACACATAGTACTTGACTTGGATAGCCATGTAAATATACATGGCCAATCCCTTATGGTGAAAAGTATGTTTTTCCCAAATGGGGTGCTAAAAACGTCCCATTTAAATATGCCTTTGTTTCATGGGTATTCCCATATGATCTGTTGGCCATACTATAGAGTGTGTAGTAATTAGTTGACCCAAAAAATGGAAGAACCCATGTTCTAATGAAATTCCTAACCTAGTTTTTAACTCACCTCACCTAAACATAAACTATAACACTGGTTAAATGCAATAACCCATACTAAACATACACTATAACATTGGTTAAATTAAATAAACCATCCTCTTTTCTGAATTCCATACACATATGGAAAAAAACCATCATTCATGAACATACCTATAATGCATAGGCTTTTAACAAAACACTTATCCTTTAAATGTCCTGAAATTATAGTAGGCACTGATATAAAGTTGTCATGTTTATAGGTGGAAGCTTCATATCATTGGATAATATATTCTCATAACTATATTGTGGAACCCCATTCGGTGATTTGAGGTCAACCCAACTCCACACATGAAAAATAAGATCGTCATCCATCAATAAAACCAATATAAATATATAAATAGTGATTCATATCAGTATGATTAATAGATTTCCTTAGGAATTATTAATCCATTAGGGTGTTCTCCCAATACCTCCCTTGTTGGATTTCAAATTCAATTATCCACGTTTAACACCACTTTGAGGAATCTATTCATTTACAATAATGAGTTGGTTATAGGATGTTATGAAATCTTTATCTTCTATAAGATTTTGTGCTATTTAATTAGATATTTCAAAACCCTCCATTAAAATACTACTTCTAACACTTTAATATTCTTTTCTAAACCCACCTATTTAATTTTAGAACACTCCCAAGAGTCTTATTACACATAAAAATTTGTTTTTCTTCATCTATGAAGGTTGTGAACAACATTGGAATTGCACAAAAAAATCAATGTTTTTAGAATTTGGAGTAGAGGCATAATATTTGAGTCTGTTTGAAGAAAAAAAATCATATTTAAGGTATTTTTAATTTCAATGTCATGTTTTCAGGGTGGGGAGGGAGAGTGTGCAGGTGGGGTGAGGGATGGGGTGGGGTGAGGGGTTGTCCAAGTGGGGAGGGGGATGGGTTGTCCAGGTGGGTTCATGTTTGTCCAAGTGTCACAACCATTATTTAATTATGAAAGAATTTTTATATTTTTTTGGTATTTTATTTTTCCCTTGTATTTTCTTTAGTGTTTTTAGAGAATATATTGTATTTTACCGAACAATATGTGGTTCATGTTTGGCACATAGTTTGGTGAAACTATGCCATATCCAAAGGGAAACCAGGTACCCAGGACAACATTAATGATGTATACAAGTCATCCCTGCCTCAATCGGATGCACGGTGTGGCTGGTATCACTTAAATTTTCTCACTTTTATTTGAAATGGACAACATTTTATGTGAAAACAACTGACATAATTAAAAATGATCAAACACATTTGGATGTGTTGATAATTTAGGAAAATGATCCATGGGTCATTTTTTATGTGTATGAGTCAACCCTGCCTCAATCTGATGCACGGTGTGGCTGGTACAACTCAAAGTGTCTCACCTTTATTGGAAATGGATAGGATTTTAAGTGAAAACAACAATTAGCATACAAAAAACTGACCAAATGCATTCGTATTGTGTTGATACTTTATCAAAACGATCCATGGATCATTTGTGATAGTTAGGAGTCAACCTCGCCTCAATTCGAGGCACAGTGTGACCGGTATTACTCAAAGTGTCTCACTTCTGTTTGAAATGGACAACATTATAAGTGAAAAAAAACAAATGGCATACAGAAAACCGACCATACACATTCAGAATGCGTTGATACTTTATAACAACAATCTATTGGTTATTTGTGACGTGTACTAGTCAACCCCGCATCAATCTGAGGCACATCGTGACTGGTATCACTCAAAGTGCCAATATTTTATTTTAAATGGAAAACATACTAAGTGAAAACAACTAACATATGTAAAATAGATCAAACACATTCAGAATTCATTGATAATTTAGGAAAAAGATCCATGGGTCATTTTTGATATGTACGAGGCAACCCGGCCTCAATCTGATGCACGGTGTGGCCGGTACCACTAAAATTTTCTCACTTTTATTTTAAATGGAAAATATTTTAAGTGAAAACAACAATTGGAACATTAAAAACCAATAAAATGAATTCGGATTGTGTTTATTCTTTAGAACAATGATACATGGATCATTTGTGATAGTTACGATTCAACCCTGCCTCAATTAAAGGAACGGTGTGACCGGTATCGCTCAACGTGTCTAAGTTTTGTTTGAAATGGAGAAAATTTTATGTGAAAACAACAACTGGCATACAAAAAACCGATCAAACGCATTTAGATTGTGTTGATACATTATCGAAACGATCCATGGGTCATTTTTGATGTTTATAAGTCAACCCCGCATCAATCGGAGGCGCAACACGACAAGTATCACTCAAAATGTCTCTCTTTTATTTGAAATGGACAAGATTTTAAGTGAAAACAACAACTTGCATACAAAAAACTGACCAAATGCTTTCATATTGTATTGATACTTTAGTAAAATGATACATATGTCATTTGTGATGTGTATGAGTCAACCCTGCCTCCATCCGGGGCACGGTGTGGCTGGTATCACTCTAAGTGTCTTACTTGTTTTTAAAATGAATAACATTTTAAGTGAAAACAACAACTGACATATGTAAAACAAACCAAACATATTTTGAATGGGTTTATACTTTAGGACAATGATACATTGTTCATTATTTACGTGTACAAGTTAACCCCTCCTCAATCTGAGGAATGATGTGGTGGAATCCCACTCAAATCAATATATCTCACCATACTTGTACCATTTAGTGTTCATATCCTTAAAAACATTAATATTATTCTCACTTAGGAAAAAAATTATAGTTCCATTCTTCTAGACCTTCAAAAGTAGAAATTCTGATCATTTCAGTTCTGCCTGAATTATAAATCAATTAAAGAGTTCCATACTTTATTCCTTTTCTAAAGACCATGGAACCGTGGGTCAGTTTCCAAACCCCATTTTCAAATTCAGTATCATAGCATTAATCATCAAACTTTCTATTTAGATTTAGGAAGATGAAAACCACTCCCAGGTAAAATCCATTTTCAGACATTTTTCATTTTCTGTAAATGTTGCTTTTGTTTGACCATAGATCATATTTCGGTTTTATTTCGTTTTCAATAGATCTTATTATGATCCTCAAAAACCTAACAATTTGAAAAATTGAAGGGTTTTATTTCACAACATGAAGAAAGTGTAGCGAGGGAATATGCCACCACTTTACAAAGTCTAATGGTAGGATGGTTGGGTTAAATCGGGTATTTTGGGCATGCTTCAATTGGATCCAATTTTTATGAGGATATTATGTGTTGTCACTTATATTCTAACTATTAAGCATGAGTGGGTCTCATCAATTATTTTTATCATGGAATAAAGATGTGTTGCCCTTTTATTAACCAGTAGTACCCCATGTTTGACTATAATGCATCCTTAAAGGAGACTATTTTTTGCCAACCTCATATGCATCATGACACACACTGGATCAGACACATGTTCAAAATCCACTTATTCAACCAATTTGTACATGATCACTATGCGTATAAAAACCAATAACCAAGTATATTTTGTTATTAACACTATATAGTCTAACAACAAAGCCATTACCATTCACCCAATATCTGACATTAATACCCCTACATCCTTCATCTTCCTTCTTAGTGCATCAAAGCTGACATTTCCTTTACAAATAACATATTCCATTTCAAATTTTAACATCTTACATGTATTTTATCCCACATATATAATAACAATTTTGTCCACATTAGAATAAATTGTGTTACTATGAAATTCAGTTTGTATATATAACATGTCTCTAATCAAAGAGGTGGTGTCTCTAAAATTTACACTCATCAAAGATAGTCACAAACTCTTTTTCATGAGTTGGGTAGTTTCACTCATGGGGTCATAGGTGATGAGACTCATAATAAAGTACCTTTTCACCATATATTATAAGAAAAATTTCAATGAAAAATGCATCACAAATCATCACATACCCAAATATAGGATCAGATAAAAATGGGATTTCAGCCAATTTAAAACTCTTATTCTACTCTAATAAGTATTTCTCAGAGTATTCTTTCTATTATAATTTGATGAGGAGGTGGGGGGTTGTGCTAGTTGGGGGGTTGTGCAGGGGTGAGGTGACTTGGTACTAGAAGAGTGGTTATCATATGAATATTGAAACAGTTGTAAATAATGTTTTGGATATTGAAATTGTTATTCAACTCTACTGGAATATTGTTGTCACATGAATATTGAAATAGGGAATGGTAGTTAATGACATGGTTGGAAGAGTTTGATGGTTTCATGTGTTTTTTGTGTTCTATTGTAGGTGTTTCTTTTCTGTTTTAAGTCTATTTCTATGTGTTGTTTGTGCTATTTTTTTGCAGGTGTATACTGGAGGGGCTACTCGAGGGGTTGCAGTTCAATAGTTCTGGAAACACACAATACCAATGGTTTTAAAACATTTTTATACTTTGAAAAAACACATTAGTATTGTGATAATAATTTATGACAACGATCCATGGGTCATTTTTGATATGTATGTGTCAACCCCGCCTCAATCCAAGTCATGGTGTGGCTAGTACCACTCTAAGTGTCTCTCTTTTTGTTTAAAATGGACATCATTTTAAGTGAAAACAACAACTAGCATATGGAAAACTGACCAAACACATTCGGATTTTGTTGAGTATTTTGTAAAATGATACATGAGTAATATGTGATGTGTACGAGTCAACCCAACCTCAATCCGAGGCATGGTGTGGCTGGTAGCACTAAAAATGTCTCTCATTTGTTAAAAATGGACACCCTTTTATGTAAAAACAACTTTCATATAGAAAAATGACCAAACATATTCAGATTGTGTTGATACTTTATCACAATGATCAATGATATATTTGTTATGTGTAGGAGTCAAACCTGCATCAATCTAAGGAATGGTGTGGCCGGTACCACTCAATGTGTCTCACCTTTATTTGAAATGAACAACATTATAAGTGAAAACAACAACTAGCATACAAAAAACTGACCAAACATTCGGATTGTGTTTTTACTTTAGGAAAATAATCTATGAGAGTTAACCCCGCTTCAATCCAAGGCATGGTGTGGCTGTTACCACTCCAAATGTATCTCTTTTGTTTAAAATGGACATAATTTTAAGTGAAAACAACAAATGGCATACAGAAAACTGACCAAACACATTTATATTGTGACGATATTTTAGGAAAACGATCTATGAGTCATATGTGAAGTGTACGAGTCAACCCCACCTCAAAAGGAGGCCTGGGGTGGCCGGTATCACTCTAAGTGTCTCTCTTTTGTTTAAAATGGACATAATTTTATGTAAAAACAACAGGCACACCAAAAAATGACCAAACTTATTCAGATTCTGTTCATAATTTTGGAAAATGATCCATGAGTCATTTGTGATGTGTATAAGTCAACCACACCTCAATCCAAGGCGCAGTGTGCCAAGTACCACTCAAGGTGTCACATCTTTATTTGAAATGATCAACATTTTAAATTAAAACAACAACTGGCATACAGAAAACTAACCAAACATATTCAAATTCTGTTGATACATTAGGAAAACAATACATGGTTCATTGTTCACGAGTACGAGTCAACCTGGCCTCAATCTGAGGTGTGGTGCCCCTGGTACCACTCAAAGTGTCTCACATTTATTTGAAATGATCAACATTTTAAATGAAAACAACAACTGACACATGGAAAACTAACCAAACAAATTTGGATTAGGTTGATACATTTTGACAATGATCCATGGGTCCTTTGTGACGTATACAAGTAAACCATGCCTCAATCAGAGGCACTATGTGGCAGGTAGCATTCTAAGTGTCTCTTTTTTGTTTAAAATGGACATTGTTTTCTGAAAAAACAACTGGCATATGGAAAATCGATCAAACGTATTCGGATTGTGTTGATACTTTTGAAAAATGATCCATGGGACATTTATGACGTGTACGAGTTTATCAAGCCTCAATCTAAGGCCTGGTATAGCCGATTCCACTCAAAGAGTCTCATTGTTGATTGAAATGGACAACATTTTAAGTGAAAACAACAACTAGCATACAGAAAACCAAACAAATGCATTCGTATTGTGTTGATACTTTAGGAAAACGATCCATGGGTCATATGTGATGTGTACGATTCATGCTCGCCTCAATTAGTGGCACGGTGTGGGCTGTATTACTCTAACTGTCTCTCTTTTGATTAAAATGGACATCATTTTATGTAAAAACAACTGGCATACGGAAAACTAACCCAATGTATTCAGATTGTCTTGATAATTTAGAACTATAATCTATGGTCCATCATCACACAATCCACATCTCATTTGAGGAATTCCTAACCCTATTCTATAACACATGGTATTTAATATGCCAAGGAAAACTATATTCCCTAAGTCACATAGGCTCATTGATAGACTCCCATTATCATCATGACTAAGTTCAAAGACACCCACCCCAAACCATAGGACACTATATTTGTGTTTGGTTTAATTCATTTATTCATTTCATTATTTTGTATTATTAGCGTCTAATAGCTGAACTCAAACGTGTATGCTTTATATAAAATGAAATTTTGTTTGTATTCTTAAATCTGTATCACATATAACTACGTATTCAGTTTTTAATGTATTGTATTTATAACTGATTATTGTATTATGTATCCTTATTTTGTGATTCTGCATTTACTACTGTACAATTCACATAGCAGTACACCGAGTAGTAGACTTCTATGTAAAATGTACAGTTATGCCTGTGACAACAGTTTTAAATCATTGGTATATGTTCTGTATGGACTTTTTACCAACGGTTCTAAGAAAACCATTTGTAAAAATATTTTACCAAGTATAGATAATGTTTATCCCAATGGTTCATAACCATTGGGATATCTCACCTCTATACCAATAGTTTACATAAAATCATTGGTATAGTGTTGATTTATTCACATATACCAACAGTTTCAGAGAAACCATTAGTATATTTCTATTGTCACGGCTTACTTTGATATGGGTTGTAAAACCACTAGTATAATTTATACCAACGGTTTTACAGTGTATACCAACAGTTTTCAACCATTTCTATACCTTTTATTTCCAGAAGTTATTGGTCACCTGTAATCTTTATCATAATTGGGATTCTCAAGGGCATGGAACTAAAGGAATCCCA